>CAJNSZ010000014.1:820852-894181 GCA_905329745.1 Rotaria sp. Silwood2 | reverse complement strand
GAATATTTAATAAGATTATTTGTTTATTCTGAAATAATATTCTTTAAAAAAGAAAACAAAGAAAAATCAATTGATTTCAGATTGTTTTTTTTCTCGTTTAGGAAACAATAATTTCAAAATTAAAATTTAAACTAATCGTCAAACTCATTAATATCAATAAAACTATTGTGAATATATCGAAATTTAGTTGTCATTTACTGTTAGAATAAAGTTAAATAAAATTGTTTTAAAAAAGCTTTCTACAAATATGCACACAATTACGATAGAAAAAGATTTAAAAAGAAAACTACGAATGCTTAAATTGAATCTTTAAAATTTAATGATTTATAGTGCATATTGAAAAACCCTAAGACAAAAAAGAAAGACTTGGCAAAAGGGGAAAGTTTTTATTTACCAAGAAAGAGTTCAATATCTATTATGGATAGGTGTGATACTTTCTTGTTCTTGTTCTTTATAATAAAGAGATATTTTTTGTGAGAATCTAATGCTTATTTTTTATTAATTAGCTAGTTCACAAAAAATGATGATAACATCAATACAGATAAAATCTACAGAAATTTTTTTTACATATCTTTTTTAATAATATCACATGTCGAAGTGATGTCAATGACAAAATAGATTATTGATTAACATATCTTATTGTTATACTGGATATTTGTCCATTTATTTATCGCAGAAAGAAATCTTTCTTTATTCTTAATCTTATCATTATTTTATAAATATGAAGATTGTATTTATATTTATCTTATAAAGTACAGATAAAGTAAAACCTATAATCTAACAGAATGAGAAATAAATTATAGAAGAAAATATTAATAATAAAAACTTTTCATGAAAACTTATGAATTGGAACAAAAATGCTTCATAATGTTCAATGCTCGTCCTAATTATAACAAATCTTTCGATATCTTTCTTTCCTAATCCATAATTTGCAAGAAATATTGTAACATAAACAATTTACTATGTATCTATAAATAACACTAAAATCAAGTAACAATCATATAATAACATCTGTTTTAGATATATACATAGATAATTGGTGTTTTCTCTTTGTATATCACAATAAGATGATATACTTCATATAGAATATCAACAAAGAATATATTACTTCGAATGTCTATTATAAAAATGAAGAAGGCTACCAATGAAAATAAGTTTATACATAGTTTTAAAAAAAAGACAAATGATGTCAAGGCATAACATATTATCACGCACTATTCTAAATGAAGGACAAGTTGATTCATCTTATTGATCTTCACTCATGTCACAAAATTCGGTTCACTCTACCTTAATTTAGTCAAAATGATTTTAATATTTGTGTCGATCTTAACTTAATAGTCTTGAAAAAAAAGTCTATTTAATCTTGATTTGAATCTAACGAAGCTATTCTATTATTTTGATAGAATCTTGAAATATCAAATTGAAAATTCAAACAATCTAAATTTTCTTTCAATTACCTTGATTGCAACCAAAGGTGCACTCATTTTTTTTTCCATACATGCCAACTCTGAATTCATATTTATACCATATGTATTATGTGATGGTAATATTCAACTATTTGCCAAATATAATTCTGAGATTGAAATAGTTTGCAGAATGCTAAAAAGATCTATGTCGTATGAATGAAGCAGGAAATTAAACTACGTGATCAGCTTTTCAAAATAGTAAATTCTCTCTGTCACTATTTTCTTCAGAAAAAAAAGAATGACATCCGATGCAAAAAAATGATCACACAAAACATTGATCTGTATACTGTCATTGATGAGCACATCCTGAAAAAAAATTATTCTTTTATAATTCAATAGAAATTATTCTCTTGTTTCGAATTATATATGATTTATTTTTGTCGTACATTTATATAGAAAATAATGCGAAAAGAAAGAGAAATACGCGCATAATAAAATTACAATTTTTATTGGGAATTCATATAAAATGATTATATGAATGACAGTTAATTTCATGCTTGTTGATTCGGTTTCTATGAATTATTGAAAACGATCTTACCAAGCAATAGACAATTTGAACTAACAACTGCTATCTTTTTGAAGAATTCCATGTAAAAATTGTGAAATTTTTTATGCAAGTATTTTCGTTTTTTCTTGCAACATTTTACTTATGCATATTTGGAAACAACAAGTTATATACATTTCGAAAGAACTAAAAAGAAATTTCCTTTATTGTTTTGAACATGCCTATTGAAGATATATAGCAGTTAACATTTTGTCTATTCAATTTGCTGAAAAGTACAGACTTATTTTCTAGTTGTCTCTCTCATTTTGCACATAATTTAACTCATGAATATTAGACAAAAATTAGTTCTATACAATTTGAAAGAAAGAAAATTTTCTTTGAAAATACTTGTATAAAAACAAGATGATATACGATTCGACATTTTGTGTCATCGTTTTTGCATTGTAGATTATATTTTCTATGTTTTATTCAATCATAGGCTCTATCTTAATCGAGCTTAGACAATACTTAATAGTATCTATTACACTAGAGATATTCTCTTTCTATTCAACAAACTCTTATAATCTCGAGCTGATGTTTAATATTTAATTATGCATAACGATCTTTAGACTGTAATATATTGTTTTTATATTTATCGTATAATAGCTATCAATCCTAAATTATGAATGGCAAGATTTTTCTTTTATCATAAATCAACATTTCTAATTTATATATTGTTTTTTCGATTGTGAAAACAAATCATTAAGTAAATCGAATATTTGCTTTGATAAATGACAAAAATATATCAAGATAGTATGTCAATACATTAATATGCAGTTAAATATACTCAATAATAATTTTATTGAAACACGGCAAAAGATACAAAAAAACTCATTTTTTTTTGTTATATTATGTCCATCAAAAATGGAATTACTAACACGCACAAACAAACTAAATCTGCAATTATCCATTTTTAAATTAAAAAAAAAAAAAAAAAAGAAAAAATTAATTATTTTATAATTATATACCTGATTAAGAAAAATATTCTTTTTATTCGTTATTGAGATTCTTTTCATATTATCGATTGATCAATAATCTTGTTTAATATTCGATAAGAAAATTATATTAAATAATTTTTTATTCCAATTAGATCATTAGCATTTTATTTATCGTCGTTGACATGTAATCGGAAGTTTGAAATATAATTATACTTACTAGTAATATTAAAATGATACTTCATATGAAATATTACTCATTCGGAGATAGTAAAATAAACGTCTATCTATTCTTATATGCTAAAGAAAAAGACATTTTTAGATGAGATCGTTTCAAAATATATATATATATATATACATGAACAAATAGCAATGTGATCGATAATTTAATTTTTTTTTTCGGGTAACTGCTTTTCTACTCTACTTTCTATTTTCTTATGTTCTATTATCGACGATGAATGACAATGATTATTATCGGAAGAAAGACATCATCAGCATAGTCACGTACATAAACAACAAGACATATCATATTTCTTGTCTGTGTTCTGTCGATCTATCTATCAATTATTTCTCATATCTATAGTACTTCTTTCTAGTCGTTGAGTACTCAATAGGTCAGAAGAATTTCTATCAATTATATTTTCTTATTGATTCTGCATCTCTTTTGTCTAACATATAATAATAAGAGCAGTAAAAGAAAGAACTTAAAAGTCACTAGGGAAATCCGTGAGTAAAAAGTCCAGAAACTTCAAGGATTTTTATATGTTACAATAGAACAAAAAAAAATATTTAGAAAATCTCAGAAAATTATCCATTTATTAAATGTTACTCGTAATCTAGATATGATATGTTATGTTAAAGTTTTATCTTTTATTTGCCTATTTGAATAAGTCATTACTTCTATTTATATCCTGATAAATTTATCATCATGATTTATAATAAAACGTATATAGTCTTTCACAAACTTCTATTAATTTAATATAGATAATGTTAGATAAGACATCGACGAGCTTGGAGTAGGCGCATGTATGAAATCAATATATAACTATAGAAAGAGTCTTTTGGAGAGATGATTATAAACACTTCTATTATAAACATAAGAGGCAATTATATTCGCAAAAGGTTAATTCTTGGAAACCACCGAGAATGAAAATATATATAAATAAATGAATTGGTTTTCCAGTAGAACATAAAATGATGAATGTTAAATTTCGTAGCACAAAAAAAAAATTAATTTCTACAACATTAAGTATCTGTTCTTTTTGTGGTATACGCTTCTTTGATTGGGTCAATCCACATACTTTTGCCTACATTCTAACATGAAGAGAATCTGTACTGAGTAGTCTAGAAAATAAGAAAATTAATTTTGACTAATGAACAGTTGTCTGTGTATGAGTTAATATTCTTCAGTTACAAAATAGAGTTTTCATCGAATGATGATTCCTATTCCCGATATATTTTGAACGAAACAAAAACAAGACTTCACTAGAAATATTGAGTCACGTAATCATATTCTTGTCTTCAAATGAGTATGAGTCTTAATCGTTTAGTGGCATAGTGTTTACTCAATTAATAATTATGAACAACCTATTAAAAGTCATACCATGGTTTGCTTCGATTTGAACACTAGTTTTTCACTATGAAGGATAAGTTTTATAGTGCAAGCTATGTAAATATTAATAAGAATATCAAAAAATTAGCTGAAATTTGCCATGTATACAGTTAACCATAGAGTGAATATGGATTGAATAGTCTCATATCTGGATCCAACCTAGTAATTAATAAGGTCTTGATATTTCGAAATATTTTTAATTTTTCAAATTGGTTATTTATGTAAAAGCATACGAGTAAAAATCAGTTCGATTGTGATTCAGCAATTTATTGCATTTGAGAACAGGTCAGAGAAATGGAAAACAAGATTGTTTTACTACAAGAATTCGTTTTTTAACGAAAATTCATCTGCAAATGTTGATGAACCATATGATAAAAGAATGGAATGCATGAAGAAGAAAATGAATTATCAAAAAGGTAAACATGTATTATTGTAATGGCAAAAGTATTCATGTATGTATCCACAATAATGAGGTTTGACATCAACACTACGTTCCATTCCAGCACCATCAGAAATAGGCAAACATATACTTAGCGAAATTTATCGAATTTTAGAAGCAGAAAGACACCAAGTCAGTCTTGAATCACTTGCTTTTTTTGTTACTGTTTATGGGAGAAAACAAATATTACGCTTTTTTTTTATATAAAATAAAAGTTTGAAAACCGTATTGTGACTGTGAAAGTAATTGCTGGATGTCGATTAGCTCCGGTAGAGGGCATCGGGTATAGCCATTCGGTTTTTTTTTATAAAATGATCGGTTCCGGTTGCGAAAAGTCGTACCCACGCAAGATACTAGTGACTATGATGTTCGACATGTATTCGCATGATACTATGTGCAAACCTCAGTGCCACGAGTCATGGAATGATCTTGTACAAAGCCACTAACGGCTATTCATCTCAGATCATCCATCCGATTGCATGCTGACTATTCCAAAAAGCAACAGCTAGTCATTGTCGTAGGAAAAATATTGGGTCATTGAGAGTGCCACAGGAAATAGGTGAACGGCAGATGTATTGTTCCTCATATGACTTAATTATGGCATTGAATATTGATTAGACAAAAAAATCGAAAATAATAAAACATTGCTAACGATAATACAAGTATATCACTGTTTACATAAATCTGTTAACACAGATTAAGTAATGTCAACCAAATTGATAAAACACAAAAGAAAAAATACCAATTATCTTTTTTTTCTATATATATAAGACGAAAATTTGAATAAATACAATCAAAGTACCACAAACATAAACTTACAATAAATTAAAAATTCAAAGAAAAAAATATATATATGCAGTTTACAAACAACATGAATATGTAAAATCGAATAAATACGAATAAATAAAAGAGAGGGGGAGAGAGAGAGAGAGATCACCGAACAACCTATTCACCAACACAAAATAAACAAAAACAAACATTCAAATCTCACTCAGTTCATAAGGATTATTTATAATTTTATTGTTTATCATCAAGTTCTCCTTCATCAGAATTAACTGTTTCTAGAATACTTACTGTACGTGATAAATATTTTTCACTTGATGAACGTGTTGTATGATGACCAGAATCACTTTGTATACGCTTTCGTGCACGTGGTGTTATTAATGATGATTGACGCGATAATTGAGACGTAGTTCTTTTTGGATAATATAATTTTGCATCAGATACCATACGAACAAACATTGGACGTGGTCGTTTATCTCTAAGTAAATTTGATATTGGCTTTTCAAATGTAACACGATGAGGTGGTGTTATCGTTGTTATTGTATGTGCCTACATTAGTAAAAAAAAATGTTTTTTTTTTCAGAAAAAGTGAACAAAAATAATTTCACTCCTTTTACTCGAACTTTTGTTTCTGGATAATTTATTGGAGTAACTGATGTTTCTGGTAATGCTTCAGAATTAATTGTTTCATCTGATTTAGTTGTATCATATTCAGTGTTATTAATAGTAGCTGACTGTTTTGCTGCTAAATCAAGTGAATCATTTGATGATGATTGTCGTCCACCACGCTGAGCACGATATTCTGCAAGAATATCATCGGCATGTTCTTGAATTATACTAAATGCTATCTGCATATCCTCATCATTAGTATGTTTAGCACAAACAGCAAAACGAATTATATAAATATCATTAACCATGGATGGAACCATATGAATAAGACCCGAATCATTTAGTGATAAAAGTAACTTTTGACTTAATTTATTACTACCCTAAAAGAAAATATCATTCTTTTACAAACTTATTAGACACAAATTTAGAGAATTAAAAATTATATATATGTCTACGAAAAGCATTTCAGTGTATTTTTTGTTTCATCGATAGAGAAGTACAAAAAGGTTTCAGTCTCGATGAGACTGTTACTATTCCAATAGAAAATTTGTATTGGATTTCGGTATTCTCTTCAAGTGCATGATGCAATAGTAGTTTCAATATCCCTGTACTTAAACATTTTTTGTCATTGGTTATTTTTTTGTGGTGTGAACTCTTTAGTTTTGTTGTTGTACTTGTTTATATTTGAAAAAAGAAACGCTATTAAATCAAGATTATCCTGAGGTCGTTAGGATTGAGCGGGATGGTCGATAATTCAGGAGGTTAAATGGAAGATTTTTTTCTAAAATTCACCAGAATTACTGAGGGGTTGAGAGTTCTTGTGGAAATTTGTGGGTCAAAAAATGTTGAAACTTTGGTGGAGAAACACAATTTAGTTTAAAATGACTAAACATTAAAAGATATATTTTTGAAAAAAAAAATTGAATTACCTTTAAACGAAAACAAACAAGACCTAATGTAACATCACCAATAATTTCAAAGCGACTATCTGTGCTTATTAATGATTCGAATACTTTTGCTAAACGACAATGCTAAGAAAAAAAAAAAGAATAAAAATAAAAAAACAAATTCTTCTATCTTCAAAATAAATACTTCTCGAATGTAATGACGAAGACCTTCAATACCATAACTACGAATTGTAAACCAAAGTTTAAGTGAACGAAATCGACGACTTAATGCAACACCCCAATGCTATATTAAATTATAAAATATTACAAAAAATTCTTTACTAAAACAATCTATTTACACGATAATCAACTGCTTTTTGTGCATGTTTATGTTGAAGATACAGTGGATCAACAGACATTGCATTAATCAACGCAAATTTATCTCGAACCCTAGCAATAAACATAGTTTTTCTCACAGAATCAAAAGCACAACAAACTTTCTAACTTACCAAAAACATGAACAATCAAAATTCATCAATAACCATTTATTTGGATTTGTGTTAAATGAATCAGCATACTAAAAACAAAAATGAAAACGATAAAAAAAAACTAGTTAGCACAATCTGCTCACGATTAAAATATGAAACATAATATAGTTGCTGTTGCTAATCACAAAGCAATTGTTTCATTCTATGTATTTTGAGATATATTTCTGCATCATCTTTTTACTTAGTCCTTCAGAAATGCAATACGGAAGTAGTTTATATATTATAACAAGACGTTATTGATAAATGATCTGTGATCGTATATCAATAATGTCTCTCACAATCTGTGATGATCTCCGGCAAGCACCCCTCAGGAATGAGATAAGACATAGGTTCAAATCTGTACCCCTATGGTTCAAACACTTCTTTAAGATAATGTTTTACAAAATCAATTTTTGTATTAGAAAATTTTCTATTTCTTACTTGTAAACCTTTCATTATATAACGATATTCTTCACAAATACAAGCACTACCAGCATAGGCACCATCAACATGAAACCAAAGTTTTTCACGTTGACATATTTCACCAATTTCTTCTAGATTATCATATGAACAACAAGATGTTGTTCCTAATGTACCCGAAACCTAATATGAAATAAAAAAAATTTTTGAAAATGAAATCGACTACAAATAAATAATAAACCAAAAATGGTATTAATCCTTTTTCTTTATCAGCTCGAATACATTCTTCTAATGTTTTGCCACGTAATGAAAAATGTTCATCAACAGCTAATTGTCGAACACGAACCATAGCAATTAAACCTGCTTTTTCTACACATGAATGTGCCTAAAAAGACCAAATATTTTGTTTTTCTTTGGAGAAATAAAGTCTTTTTATATATCATACAAGTTTTGATGTGTAACATACAAGTCGAGCTAAAATTTGTCCATCTTCCATTAATGGATCTGCTTGACGTTTGCTAGTTATTTTCTTTGTGCGTGCAGCTAACATTGCAACCAGAATACATTCACTTGCCGAACCCTATTGAAGCAAAACAAATAAAGATAATTGTGTTTATTTATTATTTTTATATTTTTTATGTTACTCTGTTCCACTAACAAAACAGTTTCTTCTACTAGTAGACAATTTTTAAAACGAGAAATTGTTGAATCAAAACAAATGAATTTTACTACAATCAAAACTTAGCTACATCAATTCGTTTAATATAATTAAGTTTTAGATTGTGGTAAAAATTTTTTAATAATAAAAAAAGAAAAAACCGTTGAAAACTTCTTCGAATCGATTTAAAAATTTGCAATGAATCAAGAAAAAAAGGCCCACATAGTCGTTAATATCTGAATGCAGAGCAGTTTATGGGTTTTTCTTTCTCATGAAAAAAAAAAAACGAAACTTCTAGTCGCGTATCTTATGAAAAATAACTATTCTGAACTGAGCTATAAATATTAATAATGAAATATTTCTTACAAGAAGAACACCACCACCAATATGTCGAGTTTGCTTTTGTCCATGATTATTCTCTCCATTACTAATCGAATCATGTAAATCATCGTCTCTTGATTCTTCATCACTTTCTAAACATGATTCTTCATCATCTTCATCATCATCATCACTATCTTTGTTATCACGATTCGGATCAAATGGAAGAAAACCAACAGGTAATGCCATCATACGACCTAATAAAAAAAAAATAACTTTGTCATGTAAAATGTCACGTCAATAATCATCCTTCTTTTCATACCAATCCAATCAAGCATAATTGTTTCAAGTTCAGTACATGCTGGACTTGCTGCCCAAGAGAAACCAACAATTCCAAGACCAGCTGAAAGCATTTCACCAAGTATTGATGGATAACTATTACCAGCTGGAAAATAAGCATGAAAACGTGGATGTTGCCAATGTGTTATACCAGGCATAATTGCTCGTTCAACATCTTTCATAATATCATCCCATTTTTCACTTTTCTCTGGTGCATATTTTGGTAACATTGGTCGTAAATAACCTGGTTCAATTTCAGGTGTAACACGACGTTCACTAATACAAATTGAAAAGAAAGACGCATTAGTTTCTATCTGAGAATTTTTATTTTTACTTAATATGTTTAAGATAATCAGCTATATAATCAACCATTTCTTTTCCTCGACGACGAAATTCTGCATCATCCATTCCCGGTACCAATGATATTGGTTCATAATGAACTTGAGATGAATTTCGTACAAGATCAGGTTGTAGATCATTATTTCGTTCTTCAATTTTACTATTCAAAAAAAACAAAACAAATAAAATGAAACAGTTGATAGGAAAAAAAAAGATTCATAATAATAAACAAAGAAATAAAATAACCATTTTCTAATAAAACATCGTCTTTGTATAGGCAAATGATGTTGATGATTATCATGACATGATATAGACAGTGATACTTGTGTAACTTCAATCATATTGTTTATTTTGATATATGTGCAACAAAGGAAATGATTTTTAAAAATCAATAACAGATTGTTGCACATCTGGATGATATTTTTCTCATTAGTTAAATTCTAGTACAAATGATAAGTTCTTACTTTTGTTGTTTTGTTAAATCACTTGTATTAGAAATTCGATTATCGCTTGTTTTAATTGATATTTGACGAGAAATTCGAGATGCACTACGTCGTTGATTATTTGATGAACTGTTTGTTGTCATTGGAACTATACGATCAAAAAATGTTGATAATGGTAATGATGAACTTATCTCAGGTATTGATGATGTATTGGATGACGTTGAAGTGTTTGAATGAAATAAATTTGTTAATTTATTATACAATGCTCCAAAGCTTCTATCCATATTAAGATATATGTTGATAAAATGAATGAATCAATCTAATGTTGATTGGATTGCTTCTTCGATGTCGTTTTTTCTTTTCTCTTTGTCGTTCATCAAATATCCTGACTTAGCAATAAGCAACTCAAGTTCTTTTTTCTCACACTCTCTCTATCATCGTATGCTTGCCTACACACTTGAACATTTCTTTCTTGTGACAACAATGAAAATGAGGGCTTATTATAGAAATAAAAAATCAGAAAATAAAAAAAAACGATTAAAGTTCGTGCTAATTTTTTTTCTTCTTGTTGTTTCATAATGACGTAAGAGTAAAGGAAAAAAAAGAAATTATATTTTAAAATAACACGTCGAATAAATGTGTTACGATTGTATGAGAAAGAAGTGCTTGTTTTTGTTTCTAATCAAGATACACAATAATGAACTTAGTTTCTCTTTCATAAATTTAGACTCCGGTAAACGACATAGTGATGAACAAATAGACAACTTCTATAAGGCATACACGTTGGATAATATTAGATCGGAAGCATTTCTTTATTTGTCCAACAACTTTCACGCCCACTCTATATCAAAGATGTTCAGCTTGCTTTTATATATGTGTACGGCATTCATTAATTGGTTCTTAAACGAACAACTTCCTGTGTATGTGTGTTGTCGAATACGGAAATAACTTGTTCAATCGATAAAAAAATGACGTGAAAAATAAAAGAAAAACAACAATGCCAATCCAATCAAATTTTTTATCGATTTATTGTGAAACAAAAAAAAAATAAAGAAATCATATAAGAAACAACGTATTATTCTATATATAGAAGTCTATATATATATGTACAATTTGTCGGGATATTTCATCAAGGTTTAAATAGACTAACTGAATTTCGTTTACGTCTTTGTCGAGCAAAGGCATACATCATTCCTAGAACAGATGAAGGTGAAAATGATGTTTTTGTTTCATTATTTAAAGGTGATTCTATCGATTTGTTATCATCAATAGTTGGTACTAATGGAAAAATATTTTCTTCCGTTTGTGGTAGAAGTCTAGAAAAAAGAAAAAGAACAAAGACATATTCACAATAAATCATCAAAGATAAAAAACAAAATGATTTATAATTCATTTAAAACAACATACTTGAAAATTTTATTATTATCTAAAAATTGTCTTGGATCATTTGCATCTGTTCGATTTGAATCATCTTTAATATCTGAAAAGATTTTTGCATTATAAAGTGATTGAAGCATTGTAATTGCTTGTGTTCTAATAGATATGAAATAAATGTTTTTATTTTATTTCAAATAAAATTTTTCGTTACCGTGTAACCGACGAACTATTAGAATTTGATGATTGGTGTTGTAATATATCAACCATACATGTTAAAGCATCTGATGATGAAAAACAATTTTGATATGTTTTAAAAAAATGACGTTTTCTTTTTAATTTTATTGTTGAACGAAAATTTTGAACAAGATTATTCCACTAAAATATTTCAAACATAAATATCGATATATATGTGTAAAAAAAAAACAAAAATGAAAAATACCATTTTTGTTGCTCGAAATTGTGGTGTTTTAGGTTTTTCATACATAGTTAGTCCAGTGCACACGATTTTCTGTTTTGTTCAAACTGACTGAATAATAAATGACTAAACAAAGACGTGCGTTCTGCACGTTCTATTTTTAAGCCATTGAATTAATTGCACATGTGAGGTCACTATATACATGTAGAAGACCGTTATCCTATGTCATCTTAGCCTTTTTGTGTAATATTAATCGATATAATGCCTATGGCATTGAATTTCAGCTAGGTTTTCTAAAATTTCAATTTATTATAGCTTCTTCATTTTGATGGATTTCCGTAGTTTTGTCATCCAAATCAATCGTTAAATAGGTTGTACTTAGTGTGATGAATTGTGTAGTAGAATCAAAGAATTAATGAAATTGCAGTATGGCATCTGTTGAAATATTTGGATATTCATTTTAATACTTTTTTTGTAAAACCAAGTTGTTACTGTAATGGAGAGAACAACATTGAGTGAATGAGAGAAGTTCTACAAATGATTAATTGCTATTGAATCGACACTATGTGCATTATGTTGGCTTTAATGAGTTATGAGTGTCCTGAGAAGATTTCGAGAGTTTAGATCATTGCTGTCGAGATAATATATTTTTAGGATACTTTTTAATATAATGTCACAGTTCCTCTCAGGAATTCAAGGGAAAATGGTTTTCAAATTTCGATTTAAAACTTTGTACAGAGACAGACTTTTGTAAGAAAATTTTATTATAAAAATTTCAGTTATTGTCGGTGCTTCTTTCTTGAAATGAGAACATTGGATCTGTAATGTAAAGGGTGTCCCGGAAGTTCTGAAACGATTTTAAAATTCATCGTTCTCAAATTCAACAAACGCAAACTTCTTTAAAGTTTGACATATTATTGCACATATGTAGTGCCACATAACTACAAAGTTTGAGGTCTATAGGTTCTACTATAGAGAAGAATCTGTAACAATACTATGATGTACTATTTGTAAAATTTTCCTGCATTCCGGGTCTGCCAAAATACCTATATTTCGGCTTAGGTAGATGATAAAATCTTGAATTTTTTTTTCAAAAGATGCGCCGTGAAAAGCTCTACAAAAATTGTAATAACAAATCCCTATTGACTTGTGTTAACGGTTTCTGTCATATACAAAATGAAAAGCCTGCATGATAGTACTACTTCTCACCACATTGTGCGTAATAAAAAATGTTTCGAAGACCTTTTTGTTTTGCATGTATCTCAGCTTGAGAAAATGATAAAATCTTGATTTCTTTTTCAAAAGATGAACCGTCGAAAGCTCTACAAAAGCTGTATAAACAAATTCCCATTCGGAAGCAAAAAAGTCTTCCAAACCTTTTTTTATTACGCACAATATGGTGAGAAGTAGCACTACCGTGTAGGTTTTTCATTTTGAGTATGGCAGAAACTATTAACACAAGTTAATAGGGATTTGTTATTGCACTTTTTTTAGAGCTTTTCACGGTGCATCTTTTAAAGAAAAATTCAAGATTTTATCATTTACCTAAGCCAAGATATAGACGAAATAAAAAAATGTTGCATACCTCGAAGATGACCAGGAAAATTTAAAAAATAGTACATGTCAGTGTTGTTATGCTATTTCATCCATAGTATAACTTATAGATCTCAAACTTTGTAGTCAATTAGTACTATATATGTACAACAATCTACCAAAGTTTCAACGAATTTGCTTTTGTAGAATGCGAGAACGGTGAATTTTAAAATCGTTTCAGAACTTCCGGGACACCCTTTATATGAGCAACGACAAAAACATACTCTTACCATAGCAGTATCTAAGGATAGGAATAACAAAAAACTGAAACATTGGTAATAAACTATTCCATCTAAGGTAAATCTTAGCGAAAAGTTTAAAATCGAAATTCGAAAAATCATTTTGTCTAGTAGTTTTGATGGGACCACAGGAGTATATTTAAAAAAATATCTTAAAACTGCAGTATCTAAGCAACAATAAGCTAAGTGTCGGAATAATTCTTACAATATTCGTAGCTCATTAGGACTTACATGATGTATATTGTCTCAACTCAAAAACGATTAATCATTTGGGAAACTTCATTCGTAAGATCTATCTCTTAATGTTAGCCAGATGTCTCTTACGAGAGAACCCATTTGACTAATAATCTCCATTAGAACTTACATTTTGGTCATAGGCAGGACTCATAGTGTAGATAAGAATTCTGAAAGGGTTTGTGCCTTTCTTCCCTAGTTATGGTCATTTTATTGAACTTTCAGTTTATTGCAGAATACCATTATCAGCTCAAACGGATGATTTCTTTTTATTATATGCCTAAAAATTGACATATTTTTGTAGCTCTTGTACGAAAATAACGTTTTTGGCAAACGTGTTATCTCAGAAGGAAAGCATTCATTTGAGCTAAAATTTTCAGGATACCATAAGAATCATGAGAGAATTTCAGACCAAAACTACTTGTTGCGATTTTTCTCATGACATTCTGTAGTAGGCCGAAAGCTCAGTAAAATGACCATAACTCGAGGAGAAAAGCTTAACAGCAGGAACCCCTTCAAAACTTTTATCCACACTATGAGTCCCACCTATGAGCAAAGTATGAACTTAAACATAGATTATCAGTTAGATAGGTTTCTTTGTTGGTCATCAATTGAGAACCTCAATGAAAAAACAAAATATTGTCAAATATTTTTCTAAAAATAAGTTTTTCATCATTTGCTTTTCTCAATATATCAGCGAACAATCAATCAATTTATTCTCTTAGTACGTGATTTTGTGATGAATACTTGATATTAAAAAAACAGTGGCGTTACTTGTTTATTTTTCCATTCAATATTTTTGTGATCGATTTTGTTTATCGATCTTGAAAATGTAAACAAAAATATTCTTCAAGTGTTCGAGCATTGTCACGAGAAATGAAATAGGAAATTCTAATACATAATTATTAGTTTCAATAAATGTTGAAATCTATAATATCTAACTGTAGAATATGAAAAATTAGTATCAACAGTCATAGTTACACATGAGAGAAGAATCAGAAATCGATTCATTTGAAGATCAATTACTTTATATCTTAGAGTGAATACATTCTTTAAATATATATATGTTTACAAGCATTTTATCTTAGAAAAATAAACAATTTAGTGTAGAATCGTAAATAGAATAAGAAATAGTTAGGAACTATATGTAACGCCTATATTGTAACATTCCCATTAAGTCCAAAATAGAACTAACAGAAAAGAAAAATATCTGATAAAGAATTATCACAGAATAGTAATAGAGCAAAAACTATATCGTTGCCGACGAATGTCAATCGTGACCTATTGAGTACATATAGACTCGAGTCATATATAATCTTAATCAGTTCTATCTCTAAAGACACACATAACATCAAGACAGAACACAAATAAATAAAATGCATGAGTAACATATAACAACTGTTGGTTCGCGCTATCATTGGAACAAACTAATGTAATGAAGTTATATAAAGAAAATACGAAGCTAATTATACGACATTGAATGATGAATATTTAGACGACATAAAAAACCTAGAACTATAACTAATGTTTTGTACAAATAGTTTATAAGTTTTTTTTGTTCTTTGCTGTCTCTTTTTTACTTGTGTATTGTGCAACGATGGATAGAATAAAAGAATCTTCATTATGTATTACTGTCTTCTATAGTTCAATTGAGCTTGACATTAAATATCAGTGTCTAACAAGAAAATGTTTTCAATTGATCTATCTCATTTTTACCAAATGCAAACGGATTGTGGATTATCGACTATGCTGATTCCGAATACGACTATGAGAAATTCTCTTAGATCTTTATGTGCTGATCTTCTAGAAAATCGATTTTCCAGACTAACAAACTTTTCGCCAACGCATCTTCTTTTATATGTTCAGATTATAGAGCATATTGAATTGCCTCGGAGACAGTAACTTTTTCTATTCCAAATCGTTTTTGCAGAAAATACAATCATATTAATCTATACCATAGACATACGTATATCAAAATTTTTATTTGAAAATCTTCAAGAAAATATTATTTCACATATTATTTGTTTTTGAAAGGTGGAACGATTATTGTCTTGTATACAACTGGATATCCTCTCTAGTATGAGTAGACCAAAAACGATTTTAGCAAAATGTTTGCTA
Source organism: Rotaria sp. Silwood2 (assembly GCA_905329745.1). Taxonomy (NCBI): domain Eukaryota; kingdom Metazoa; phylum Rotifera; class Eurotatoria; order Philodinida; family Philodinidae; genus Rotaria; species Rotaria sp. Silwood2. Next base: position 877,886 of record CAJNSZ010000014.1, on the reverse strand, counting down.
GTCTAAAAAATTGGTATATAAAGTCTTAAGAGAATTTCATACGGTCATATTCTAAATCAGCTTAACTGATAACTCAGTAGCTTTTGGTAAGAAAGTGATTGGTCTTCTAAAAATGCCTCCTCGTCAGTGATGCTCCACACATTACGATTATTGAAAAGTTATAAAAGAAAATGTGTAATATAAATACGTATCATCAGACTTTAATAAAATCTTAAACATTTTGATAGATAATATTGGATAGTTTTCAATTATGGGGACAATTGTTGCCTTTTTTTATAGCTCTTATTGTTGCAACATTATCAGTTCTCTATTAAAGATCAACAGGACAATCTCGCTCCGTCTCACACTCTTCGCCATTTTATGGTTTAGGACTTGCTACGGAAATACTGAAGATACGAATCAACCCTAGTGGAACGTGTTCACAAAGCGAACCACAAATCAGGCGTGTGATGTACCTACACGTGAGAAATAACGTGAAGCAGCACGAAATCCTCTTGCGAATTTCTGCTTTGGCCTCCATACTTTGCATATTTTTCGCTGTAACACAATCTGTACTATGCATTACAATGGCTTAGAGAATGACGAATCGCCAGTGACTAGTTCGAACTATTTCAGATATGTCTGGAGATAAAATAAATATTTTTGAACCTTCAATATGAGTTTACGCTCATCTTTAGTAAGTTTCGTAAAACGGCGATTTTGATCTCCATCTTTTACCCGAGATAATTAAAAATGGTGAGCTAATCTTCAATCAACTGCTATGAGCAGAAGCGATAATTGGCCTTCAAGAGAACAAGATCGACTCTAGGTGAAATCGTTTCTCATTCTTATGTTAATTGATAGGAGATATAATTCGTTTAGATTTCAAATATAGGAGTTTCGCATGACCACAGACTCTCTACAAATTCACACTGTTAAAACAACTTTTGTTCTCTTTGGTGTCTGAACAAGACAGTATAAGAACGTGTATCCGTGATTGGTGTATGCATCAAAAACGACTAAAACAACTTTCCAACATGAAACATCTATTCAAATAGAATATTTGATGCAACTTGTACTGTTCTTGTTAATAATATGTTGAGCAAAAAATTAGGTAAATATTATACGAATTACATAGATCACAAGTTTTTCTATTGAATCATGTATCGTAGAGAAAATTTCAACTCAGAATAGGCACACAACTTTCCAAAGATAAGTGTTTGGTACTTTTGGAAAAATGAGAAACGTTACGGTATAATTATGTCATGCATAGAACCTAAACAGATCAATAGATTGATCTGAAATTTTTTACTAGTATATTATAGACTATAAGCTGTATTCTGACGAAAACATATGATTCCAGGTCATCTTGTTTTTGAGATGTACACAAAAGAATATAAAATTCTCTAGTTGAATAATTTTGATACCTACTTTATATACTGATAGTCCAAACACTGCTCTATTATTCTATAATATTTCACCGTTCTTCCTACAGATGGTATGGTAATAGAAGAATTTCGATCAAAGCTGAACTTTTCTCTATATTCAAGCGAGAGTTATTTATTACAAACAATATTTTGTTTTCGATGGTTAGGCTCTACATCTTAGAATAGTTGAAAGATGATATGAATAGTCTCGTGAAGGTCAAAAAGACGTTGAAGACGAAGAATGGCCTAGCAGACCTGTAATTCCGACTAAATATCTTCCATTAACACTCTCAAGACCAGCTGTTACGATACCTAGCCAACTGTAATCTTTTTACATTTATGACGAACAGAGATTACTCGTTGAATGGAACCATGATTCACATTAGTTAGCGCTTGAAATTTGTCAGTTGTAATATGAGAATCATTATTAATAAGGCAATGGAAGTGTTTTATCTTTTTCAATGTTGTTCGATGACTGCCCTGCCAGTCTGGTGTTTTTTGCTCTGTGTGTGCCTGTTTCAGGCTCACGGAAGCGGGGTCTCCCTGGTCTCACGTACGCGACAGAGAGCTGAGAAAGTCTAAGGGGACGTAAGTAGTATTCAGAACAGGTTTATTGAGCCAGTCGGAAAAAAAACAAACTTAGATCTTTTCTACAATTTGAAGTAACTGTTTATACAGTTGGAGGTGCGGGTGATTCGAGAGTAGTGAATATTGTGCGATTTTAACAGCACGTCCATAAAATTCACTTGCCTTCGAGTATTTTCCAATGCTTTCATGCACCGTACCGATGTGCCCATAGATTTTAGCCAAATCGGGATGATTTGATGGCAGGGCTTTTTCATAGATTTCATATGCTTTCTCGAAAAATTTTAGTGCTTACGAATAGTCATTCATTTTGTTGTACACCGAACCGATGTTCTTGTAGGAAGCAGTCAACCATGGATGATTTTGAGGCAGAGTTTTTCCGTAGATTTTTTGCGCTTTTTTGTAAAATTCAAGCGCTGTCAAATAATCACCCATGTTAATGTACTCTTGGCCGATATTGCTATAGTATACAGCCATATGAAGATGATCTTCTGGAAGAGTTTTTCGTCGAATTTCGATTGCTTTTGTGTAAAATGAAACTGCTTCTTTGTGTTGTCCTTGGTCTCGTTTTACCCATCCAAACTTGTTGTGGATATTTGCTCTATCACTGTCGTTGGATTGCTGTTTGAGTAGTGCAACGTACAATTCTTCGACCTTGTCGAATTGACCTATTTTGAGCAGCAATGTACACAATCGTTGCCACCCAGTCCCATCTGCAGCTTCTTTTCGTATACGACTGGTTAATTGATGGAGTTGTTGGTCGTCATCTAACGTAAATTTAAGATCGACTTCATAAAGTGAACGATTGTTATCAATTTTTCTTATATCAACGATGCGAAAAATGATATGCATAGAGAAGAGAATTTCATTTTCTTCTTTGTAATAACTCTCCTCTTGGATGAAGGCAAAGTGAATCGATGAGATAGCGGGATCTATTGTCATTTGGAAGAGGATGTCGACCATACCGGTTCTTCCCTAAAGTATCATTGGCGAAGTCGAGAGAAACATCTCGATTTTTAGTGGTTGATAGAAAATTATTGAATGATATAAGTTCACTTTTGTTTTTCGAGAGTTTTTCGAAGTTGGTTGTCGATAATCCTTGCTCTCAAAAGACTGGAAAGGTCTTGCCATGATAAAGGCTGACCTGTTTGTTGTGTAAACTTTCGATTTGTCGATGCACATCAGAAAGAAAGAAACTTGAGTATTCGTAATGCACGATTGAGCATTTTGTACGTGAAGTACTCACGTGTATACCACCAGATGGTCTTTAAAGATTGAAACGTACATTTGAATTCTTCAATGATTTTTGTTTCTTTGGTATTCCGCGGTATTCTTCTTGGCAAAGTGTGGTCAATTCTTTGATGGCATGTTGGCCATGTTCCATCTCAAGGAGGATTTCTTTGAATATTTGGGAATACATGAAGATTGGTTCTAGCTGATTGAGATTTTCGCTAGAGCCTCCTTCATTCACACTAATAATGCTTACGGATATATTATCCTAATTGCATTGCTTGACAGCCGTTTGTAATGCTTCACAGATGGGCTTGATTGATGTATAGACGCCTTTTATTTTCGTCCAATTTTTTGCCCATGATTCATGTTGTTGTTTATTGCCGCAGAAGATGTATATGGCATTTAATCTTGACATGTTATGAATGTCTGGTGAGAGATGTTGTCAGAGTGCTTCAGAGGAGATGATGAATGCTGTCTCCTCTTTATTTTCATTGAGATGTTGAATGCATTGTTTCTCTGTCGTGCAAATATTTACTTCGTTGACCTCATCGCGCAATTGCCCGAGTGTATTGTGACAATCTTCATTTGTTGTGTCAATGTTTCCATCGACCCAGGTGACCAAATAATTTTCAGTCATTCATCGTCTTTGTCGCATGTTAATTGATAAGACCGTTGCACTTGCAGTGGCGCCCATTGTTGTTTTGGAAATATTTTGTTTGGACTTTTGTCCACTCATTTCCGATGTAACTTTTGCTGTTCAATTGGTAATCGAATGAGTGTGGTGAATAATAGATTGTTTTCTGAACAGAGAGCACTTTTGGTGTTTATGCATTCGATACTTGCTGTTTTTTTCTAGACTTTACTACGACGTCAAATGTCGGTATTTTTTTGTTGTTGACACTCACAGATAAGCTCCACCCAGTTTCAATTGAAAATAGACTTGTTAACAAAAAACGAAAGAGAAAAAAATCTAGCAGCGTCATTTATTTTATGGTTGTTCTTATCAACGTTTACACTTGCTTTTCATCTACACAATAGTCACTTGAGTATCAATGCATTAGATATCTTATTTCATTCATTGCTTATTTGTCTTTCATTCTCTCAAAACGACTTTTTTTTCTCTTTCTACGAAGAACAAGACAAACAAAACCATCGTGAGTTCGACTTTGTTTTATTATGTATAAGATTGACTTTCTGATAATATTAACGAAGCAAAAAGAATAAATTCAATGCTGATCGAAATAATATAATTGAACAACAATGTTTAGCCCTGTCAAATGTATTGCACATCAATAACGAGGGATTCAAGTAAAACAAACTGCTCTTACTGTCCTTGATCCTCAGTGATTTGTATTGTGTCACACGCTTATTGAGGTAGTTACAAGTTGCCCAACTGAAATTCGGATATAGTTGAATATTGAAGTAGCTATTTTGAATTTCAATAAATGAATCAAACAGTTTCATTTCATAACGTAGCTAAGATCTTTAGTCATGTCATGTACTAAACAGTTCTAATTCGAATTTTAATCAATCTTCAGAATAAAAGTAGCCTTTATTTTTTTTTGTGATATTTCGATAGGGTAGTCATTAGTTAAATAAAAATTATGAGTGAGAAAAACCATATTTTTCACTTTTCGCTGTTAGAAACATATGAAAATACAATAGTTTCATTTATATTGGAATTCGATTGAGACTTATGTTGCTAATGTGATATTTCTTCCAGAATGATTAATTTGATCGCCAGAGTTTGTGTGAGACTAGCACAACAAATATATCATCACCAAACTTTTCGTGAAGTAAACTTTAATTTGTATTATATTCAAAAGAAATATATGTAAAATAAAAAGAAATTTTGCTGTCTTTAGTATTCTAACTGTCATTCTTTCAATCATTTCTACAACACGTAAACAAATAATAGATTCGAATTTTATTTGTTCACATATGAGATTCGCGCAATTTTAACGTGTGTTACAATGTCAAGAAGAAAAATCTTGTACTACACATACGTGCATTATCAGAACTATATTTGCATTGAATGTATTTCGATGGAAAATATTAAGTAATATCTTTTAATTGAAAACGAGGAATATAATCGGGGCTAAATGTGATTATCAAATTCATCTATTAACGATTTCTACTTTTATGCATAAAAAACTAAGCTATATAGATTTATATACACTTCACTAACGATGATAAGTATTGCTTGTATTTTTTTCAAATAAAATCGACAGAGATATTGAAGACATGAATGCTGTTTTGCTAAATACGAAAGCAAGCGGAAAAACGCCATCATTATATTGCATGCTTAAAATCTTTGCACAAAACAAAATTTTGTACTACGAGTAAAAAAAAAAAGACTGTAACGTTGATTACACGATTGTTTTGAGTTGCTTTTTAAAATACAGTCGTGACAAACAAGAAAGATAAAAACAAAATATATATTGATAACGAACAAACCAGTGAAGCAAAAACACACTAATGCAGTTTTTTTTATAATTGCCATCAGTTTTTTTTTCTTCCGTTCGTGTCTATATAGTGAGTGACAATGTGAATGTAGAAATGCAGTTATTGGTACAACAAATCCGAATAGTTGACTTACATATATGAGCACAAATGATTTACTAGAATCGAAAACTATAACTTCTTGGAAGCAATATGGTCTTTCATTTGTTGCGCCAAACAGTTCAGTCGTCTTATTGATGATTTCAAAACACTATAGTAGGATCCAGAAATTATATAATTATTGATGATATTAGATTGCGTGTTTTGTCAACAAATTATAAAGCTACGTGTCCGTAACATAAGATAATTGTTTACATTATCCAGACCTCGCGCGAGGGCTCCGAGATTGGAGGGGGAAGATGTAATAGAAAATATCTCAGAGGAATTCTACCGGATATCCTCGAATGCATGTAATATCGCCTGTTTTGCATTTATCTCAACAGGAACGAATCATCAAAACTTGAAGTTTTTTTTTAAGAAGATATGCCGCGTTAAATACTCTAGCATACTCCAAGTGAAAGATTTTCTTGAAGTTTTCTAGATGATTTCAAGATAACTAAAAAGAAAATATACGAGATGCTGAAATTTCTCGTTCCCATGAGTTCAATTCTTTGTTTATCAAAACAACTAATTACCGCTGCTAAGTTTTAATTCGTGTTGACAATTTTCAAACATCAAAAGGATTCTTTTGGTTGTATCACTGTATTTAGTAATCATTGTTTGGATAATTAATTCGAGTTCAATAATAAATTTGCCATTTCAAAAGCGTCTATTTTTCTTCTAGAATGAAAAATTTTAGTATCTTGTATATTTTCTTTTTAGTCTTCTTGAAATCTATTAGAAAAACTCAAAAAAATCTTTTACCTGAATTATTCTAGAGAATTTAACGGCATATTTTCTTTAAAAAACTGCAAGTCTTGATGATTTATCTCTGTCGATATAAGTGCAAAAGAGATATTATTAGAAGTATTTTTGTTACCCTCAAGAGAATCGAAAATTGCTAGATTTCACACATATTTATTTTTAGTTTATTAAAAATCTATTGGAACAAGTCAGAAGATAATTTGTTACATTTTTTGTAGAGAATTCGACGGTACATCTTTTTGAAAGAATTGAAGATTTAATATTAAGTCTGTAGGGAGATATATGCAAAATAGACTACATTATAAACATTCTGGAACATCTGATATAAATTTTTTTTTAAATTTTACCCATTTTGCTGACTAATAATGAACAATTTTTAATTATTCGGGGTGGACACCCCCATTTTCGTTGGTGCTAGTCTTATCTCAACTCGTTTTCTTGTATTCTCTTGACATTCTTTCTTAATAATAAATAAATTTTATCATGGTTATAAACATTGTATATTTTTATTTATTTAAAAATAATTTGCTTTTACTTGATGTTCGTTTGAAATATATCAAGAAATTTAATCTTTATTTTGAAATGTTTGATTTTATTTCTCTTATTTACTTTTTTGACACAAGAGAAATTCAATGATTTAGTCTGCATGAAACACGAAAATGCAGCTAGCCATGCATCGTACATTCAATATTGCTTTATTTTCATCTACCAAATTTATAACGCTCGAATATAAAAGCAATTTTCCAGCATAGCATAATTGAAATGACAAAGATCTTTTCTATATATTCAGTATTAAATGTCCGAAGTATATCTTTTACTATCGACTACGTCAGTTCTTCACTTTTCGCGTATCTACCTATTTAAAAGGAAAATATTTTTTTAATTATAAATTCCCATTGTAACCAAAAAAAATCAACATTAAGCGAATGAGATCGATCCATTGACTTCAAAAAGTAAACTAGGACAAAATCAGTCGAAAGTTCAACATGACATGTTTCTAGATGAGAAAAAACACGAGCTCATTCCATTCAAATCCTCAATGAAGTTATACAAATTTACTTATATATACATGTATACAAAGAAAATGTTTGCTTTAGATCAATAATAAGTCGTTGAAGCAAACATATTTCAAACACTCCTAATTTTGTTTCATCAAAATCACGATTTTTACTTCATCATAAAAAGAAAATTGCTTTGGGGTGAATTATTTGTTTTAATTTATTTGGAATAATTGGTTGCATGTATATATATATATGTATAGAAACAATCAAACAATAAATGAACAATAGAAAAAATCAATGAATTCGATGATACAATTGACGTTTTCGATGCCTACGCAAACTAACACGCATTAATACACAACAACAATACAAATGATTATAATGAATGATATACATGAAGTTAATAATAACAACAACAAAACAATAAAAAAAAGAACCTGCATGATTTTAATAATGAAATGCATGGAAAAAGAAAGCAACAATAACGAGAACAATATTTCAATTGAAGAGGAATGTCTTTAATTTTTTTGATTACTCGATACCACCAATAAAAGCCGAGCCCATTGATAATTGTCGAAAAACAAAAATGAGTTATTTTACGACATGGTAATGAGCATGAGTATTTCCGATATTTTTTGCTAGGGAGGTTCAAATCGATACGGAGATTCTACAGGCATTATTGTTTCAATGGATGATGAATCTGGTCCAAGGCGAACACCTTTGCTTATTTTTAAATGACTTGATTGATTCTAAACAAAACAAAAAAAATAAACTTTTAATAATAAATTCATTCTATTCAAATTTTCTTGATGATTTACTTTAAGTAAAGTTGAAAAATAATCAAATTTACATAAAAGAATCGGTTGATCATCAATATAATTATCTTTTCCACCGCCTGGCCCATTTAATGAACATGCTGTTAAGCCACATGTTAACAAAATATAAGCGCCTATATAGCAAAGCCAAAGTGTTAAATGTTGATAACCTGGGATATTAATATATTGTTCACACATCATCCATAAACTTCGCCAAATTTGAACAACGCTGACAAATGCCATTAAATGAAATAGATTTGAAATAAATGCATGTATTGATTTATGATGATATTTAATTAAACATCGTATTATTGGAATTTGTAATAAAGCAAGAAGAAAGAAAAATGAATAACCAATTATAAATGAGATTAACATTGATATTAATTTATTATCTGGATAAATGTACAGATCAGAAAGATTATATAAACCACGCCAAGCAATAACCACTAATGGTGCTTCAACAATTTCATAGAATATAAAATCAAATGTATATTGCCAAAAGCGATTCGACTAAATATTACAAAGAATTGATTGATAATCACATAGAAAAAAAGTATTTTCTGAATTTCATTTTAACTTAACAAACGTCTTAGTGCTTTTAACTCAACCATATAAGCATTAATATATGTCTACGTAGAGTAATCTAAATATAGTTCTGAAGAAACTTTATTTCCGTAACAAAAGTTTGATGAAACTTTCTCTTTATATGTAGTGATAATAAAAACAATGCTCTATCTTTCTATGATATTTGGTCACTCTTCAACAGTGTTTTATGCAACGTGTGGATGGTATCCCTTTGAAGATCAGGTTGACCATGCCGGAGTTTCCATTATTGTATCAGTACTGTGTGTCTGTACCCGCCAAAATAGATGTTTTCTTTCCCGAAAGAAAAAAATACGGCTAACAGCTGCTTGTTATAATATGTGGTGATAATATTAGAATATATTGCCTTCGAAGTGTATTCTTTTCTAGCACACAATTACCCTTGAATCACATATTAATAAAATCTAAATTCAATGCTTTTAACTATTATAATAGACAGATTGAGTATTTTCTGTATTTATTCATTTTACTCTATTCTAATAGTTACAATACATCGTCATTTACAGAACAGAGCAAAATTTTATTTTTGCTAACTCCACTGAACTAGACAAGAACGCTATTGATATAAAAAATATTTGTGTGGGTGATAGTTTATCCGATAAGATGAAATAATTTCCCAAAGCCTCTATCGCATGACACATGCATAAAAAAAAATTCATCCCATGCAATGGGATGGGCAATTCCATTCAACGCGAACTTCTGACGTTGAATGTGACATTGCCACAACCTATATGTTGTATATATGAGTAAAATGATCCCAGTCCTTGCGGAACCAATTTTTTTTCTAGGATGTGATCAACAACGATGGCTTCCGTTCATGTTCAAATGAAACATATCATTATTCATCGATTCCGATTATTAACATGTGTAGAAAGATTTAATCAATTTTTTTTTCTTAAGTTACAAATAGATTTTTGTGGTGTCAAAATGAACTATTTATTAGAATTGAATAATCTTATCTAAATAATTATTTCTACTTATTCTAAAAACAAAAAACTAAATTTCAGTTCTTCTTTAACTTACTGAAACATTACATTTTGAACCAAGTATAAAATAACTTTCAGTATCAACACCAATTAAAAATGGTGCTGAATTAAGACTATAGATTGATTTCATTAATAAAAGTATTATGACACTTATTAATGTTTCAATTAATAAATGATACCAAATATTACTTGTTAAATCTAATAAATTCCATAAACCTCGCCATTGATTTATATAAGCTAATGCAATTATTAATGTATAAAATCTAGTCATAAATTGTCCAAGAATATTTTTTCGATGTTTTTCATAGAATATTTGAAGAAAATTTTGTATTAAATAAATTAAATAAAGAATCATAAGACCAATAATTAATGATATTAATGCACTTGTACGTTCATTATTAGATAATAAATTTCTATCAAGTAAATCCCATGCACCACGCCAATGTATATTAACTAGTGGTGTTATTATAAATGCTGACATAAACATATCCGTGAAATAAAATTTAATAAATGAATAATAATTTGATGTTAGTTTATCATTTGGAGTAATAGGAGTTTTTATTTTAGTATCTTTTGTATAACTGGGAACTTCTTCATGATTTTTATCATTAAGAAGTGGTCGGACAAGGCTTGCTTCACTACTTGATGTGCTTAAATTTATATATGTATCATATGGAGGTATATTCACTGTCGTTGATTGAGATAAATCAGTATTTATTGAATCACTATCATTTATTTCTACGATTGTACATTGATTAACGACGTCATTATTTGTTGGAAAACTAATATCCAAAGATGGTGTTAGAAAAATTTCTTGATTGTTAGCATCATCTTCATCTTCGGATGACGTCGTTGATCGATTCATGGATTGTGGATCAGCTGAATTCGAACTACAAACAAAATTTTTATTAAATATCAAAAGAATAAAAATAACATACATGTTTGTAATCTGTGCCATACAACCAATAATAGGAATACCAGTACGTATAGCTGGAGCCAAAGCCGAAAGAATCTATGAGAAAAAAAAAATTATAGATGAACGAAAACAAAATTAAAAAAAAAAAGAACAAGCTAAACTTACTTTCGATGTATTCAGACAACAATGAGCATGGCATGGCTTTGATTTCTAACTAGCATAAAGTGAAAACTGTAAAACATCCAATCTAGAAATAAAAATTTTGTTGGTTTTTTTTTTTAATTGAAAATCTATTTTAGTTAGAAAAGAAAATAGAAATAAAGAATCTTACCAGCCGAGAACGTTTGTTCACCGAAGAAAGCCACTCTATTGATTTAATGAAAATTGAATAAAGAATAATAATAATTGACGTTAATAAACTTCGGTAAAATAAACTGTCTTATCTAAAAAGAGAAGAAAAAAACTTCTTGATATATATATATATTTTTTTTTTTTTGTTAGCAGCAAAACAAGCTACGCCACTCACAAAACTTCCCGAACAATGTTGAGAAAAGAGGAAAAAATGGAAGAATAAAAAATGTTCGGTCTGAAAATAATGTTTATAGGGAAAGCAAGAAGAGAGAAGAAGAAAAAAAGCTTTTCTCATAGACGCGCCGAATACACTATTTGTCGAATGTGCGTCGTTGAAATGTCAGTCAATGGAAGGGAAAAAAAAAGAAGAAAGATAATGACGTCAAAATAAAGGATATGAACAAACCAATGAAAATTCTTTTAGTCCGTTTGTTTGGTTTGTTTGTTATAATATAGACATCTGCTGATCTTATCAGATGTCATGCTTGTATAGAATCTGTCAGAAAAAATAAAATTCGAAAATAAATACAATTAATTAATAATTTTATTATTTTTTTTGTGAACAAAAACTAAATTATTTTTTTTTATAATCGAAAGATGACTCTGTAAAATATAAACATTTGATTGAAAATAGCTTAATTAAAAATATGTTATCTATAGCTGATAGAAATCGTGTTCACAAAAACTTTAACCGCAAATCTGAATCAATTTTTACCTCAGTGAATCATTGTCAATCATGAAAGTTATACAAATAACACATGTATTCAATTTGATTATGTTACTATCAAATGTATGTCGTCATTTCGGTAGTCGTATATGATGGTAAATGATTGAGTAATATTTTTTCGCAATTACATGCAATATCACAATTAATTATTCATAGCAAATAAAAATGGTGTAAGCCGCTAGCAGCTTGATAATAAGTGTTTGAATATATATATCTTTGTAAGATATTGAATTGATTATTATCTAAAAGTTATAGAGAACAACAAAGAGAGTAGAAAAATTCAATATTAATAATCATTCAAAATCATGATTATTTTCAGTATTTACACTTCATTCATTTTATTGATTTAAAATTTGCATAGCTTTCATCGATATTATAATCATGAGAGAGAAAAAAGTTAATTTTCCTCATATGATTTAGTATTCATGAAAAAGTTGCAATATCATGTTGTCAATATTTATATAAGAACAAAAAAAAACATTATAATAGTTTGATAATAATAGAAAATATTACTATTCTTGCAATGAGAATCAAATATATATATACACCTAAAGTTCATCATATGAAACAAACATATTTCCAGAGAAATTATTGTGGTAGTGATACAGTTTCAGAAAAGCATTTGATACAGAATTTTGTTGTTCTCTATTTCGATGATAACTTTCAAGGTTTGTGAGTGTATGGTTCATGAGAATAAAGCCTACTAATATTTTTCTTTTCATGTCGAAAAAAAAAACATGTTTTCCAAAGCGAGACATATTATATGAAACAGACATTCTCGCACCGCTAGATGTGAAATTTAATTCTGAAAAATATATTGTGACTGCTAAGTTGAAAAGCTGTGAGCGCAATCCCTGTGGGATTAATATGTAAAACACGATGTAGCTGCTGCTGTCAATCGTACGGAAATTATTTTATGCTAACCAACGTGTACAAAGTCTTTTTTGTAATATATCTGATGAGTTTTTGTCTACTTCTAAGTCACTGAACCGAATCAGAATTTTATACTTTCTCAAACTACATATTAAAAATTTTGTCTTGACTTAAAGTTAGTTTATTGAAAACAACTCTTCGATGGTGGTCAAAATTGACGTTTGTACAAAACACTAATTTAAAAGATATTAGTAAATATGTTTGCTGATTTTTTGGATATCTTCATGTCATTGAAAAGGCTGAAAAGCAGTCACTTAGAACAAGAATTTGATGCTCTTTGCAAATGAATGTTCAGAACTTTATACTGGCTTGGGGTTGGTTAGCTGTAGAAAAATATATAAATAAATCAAACATATTATTTGGATTCTCTGAATGAGATTTTTGGATTTTGTTGACCTTGTGTTGCACAGAATTTGATTTTCCACTAAATCATGCATTACAGTGAGTTAGAACTCAAAAAACATCAAAAATCAATAAAGACTAAATCGAATAGTTATATGTTATAGGAGGCGACATTTTTCAAAAAAAAGAAAATCACTTCTTTCGAATTTCGATATTTGGAATGTAATTGATTTCGATTATTTGTACTAAAATTCGAAACCAGAAAAGAATTTGATATTTTGTAGAGTAAATATCACTCTACAATCTAGACTGTAAAAATAGTTTCTTCTAGTTTGAATTTAGATAATTTATATCAAAATACAAATCTGAACAACACGAAATATTTTGTACAGTAGTCTTTATTGATCTCCATCAAAGATTTGTTCTCTATGAACTACCTTTAAGCTTGAGAACAAATTCTTAATATATTGTTAAAAAAGAGCACGAAAGTTTGATTCTAGTTGATTACTTTTGATTCTCTCCCGTGATTTATAAGTAGATGCAAATTGATTACACATGTTGTGCAAAGACTTTTTACACACAAGTTATATATCTTGGGACACATTTTTTCATCTCTTTTTATTTAAATCCTCTAGAAATGCAATAAGAAAGTAGTTCGTATAGTATAATGAGAGGTTATTGATATACGATCTTTGGTCGTGTATCAGCAAAGTATGTGATGATTTTTCATTTCAGAAAAATGCTGTTAAAGAAAATTTCATTATTTATTCGTTTGTTTTGATCTTCACAATTGGGCGATTGAACAAATGTTGATATTTTAGATTTTGCTCAAATAGAAAAACATTTGAAAAAAAATGCAAAAAAATCTCTATCGAATGATTTTATTAGATGGCGACTTTGTCCGAATTTTATCGATTGAAATTTAAAATAAATTTTTATTGAATTCTTTTGGCATCTGTTTGGAATCTTCCAGCTACAAGATTCGTACGTTTTTTTTTCTGACTTTTCTATTATAGCTTCGAATGTTGCAATGAAACAACGGTAGATCTTGTTAATAATAGATTATGCATACGGAAAGCGAATGGCGTATTTTATGTCGGCGAAAATTAGGTCACCGTTATCTATCAATTTTTGATATATGATGACATATGTTTTCTTGCAGATCATTATCCATTCAGAAGTTTTTCAATATTTCTAACAAAGATTAATATCTTTTGCTGATGATTACTTAATGATAAGACTTATTCGAAATTGTCTTACAAGTTTATGTTGACTTATGATGTACCGATTAGATGATTTTTTCGAAGCAAAGTCCTTTCTAATCTGTATATCGAATAGTTTATGATAAAAACGTGTATTGTAGTTTGTCTTTTTTACACTTGAAAATTGATATTAAAGCTTTTTTATCAAAAACAAACGAAAGTGTATTATGACTGATTAAATGTGCCAAACAAAAGTCTTCGAATATTTAACTTCTTAAGATTTTCCATTAAAAATGATGAACAACTAATCAATCTTATTACGTAGGTTATGATTAATTCATACTTCTATCAATTCAAATGCATACTTCCAGTATCAATATTCAATATAAAATGTTATCTTCTACTTTTAAATACGACCAAAACCTTCAGATATAAACTCATTTTTCACTTGATAATTATCTTAAGAAAGCTAGAAAACAATCAAACAGTCTGAAGAAGTATAGAAGTTGATAAATATTGGTAAATATTATACAAAACTATTGCATGTTATTAAAAGTATTTAATTCATAGTAAGCATAATCCTGTTTTAGTGTGTCTATTTATATAATTATTCTATTTCAATACTTGTGTAATTCAATATCACTATTCGATAAATGACAACAAACCAAAATCAATATTTATTGATGATAATTGTGTTACTTCTATTGATATTTCTTAGAGTATTAAGGAGTTTTTCATTGGATAAATCTGTAAGATATTTAAATCTTTTAAATTATACAAATTAATTAGTATTTTCAGATATTGAAGTAACACCAAGTGCAAACGTTCTACATAGCGTGACAACTATCCCTCGTGGAAACTTAATAGTTTTCTTGCTAGAAAGAGGAAAATCTCTTCTAGAAAATTGTGTAAAAATATTTAGTTCAAAATACTCACCAAATGGTGAAAGGTTCTCTGCACGCTTCTGGAATTTAGAAGAAAATATTCATCCATTAAGAAAGTTGATATTTTATCGAATTTTGTATCGTTACGATAAGGTGCTATAAACAGGTAAAAGTTATAATTTCAAGTTATTGGTTGAGTTCAAAATTGACATTTTTCGAATGACCTTTATTAGCGAAAAGTATTCACAACTAAAAAATAATTTCGAAAAATAAGATTTTTTTTTCAGCAATTGAAATTAAATAAACCTCGTATTTTGTGTCAAATTAGAGTTTAGTGTATCCTCTACAAAAGCACATTATGTGAAACAGAATATTCAGCAGTATAAGAAAAACTTCATTGGATGTTGTAGAGGGAAAAGCAAGTTTTTAATAAAAAATGTTTCCTATAGAACCTGTAGTTTTGTAACTGGAATATTTTAAAAGCACTAGAAAGGTAGTGTTGCATTCCCTACATTCACACATAACATACCCGAAAATTTCGATAATTGAGCACAAGATAAACCGAACAAATGCACTTCTCATCATTGATTTGATGTGAAGTTGGGAAACACTTTTCTAGTCAAACATATTCTGTTAACTTTTCAGCTTTTGGTAAGTATTTTGAATGAAATACTTTTACATAGTTTTGTAGAAGAGACGTTGCTCTTTTCAACAAGAAAACTGTCAAGTCTTCACGACGAGTTGTTCTCAAATCATACTGAAAACAACACTAATATGGTACTTTTGCACCATCCATTAGTTTGTTTTAATGATAATTGAGTTCGTAGTTCATTATTTTTAGGTCGATGATTTGTTAAATTGAGATAATTTAGACGGAATATAAATGACAATATTGATTTTAACGTTTCCGTATTATTCGTTCGAATACACCTCATGATCAATGGAGACGTATGAGAAAATGCATTAGGTAAAAATGATTAAATTTGATCAGACTTATTCGAATTAGACAGTTTTTATGAATACATGTGATTATAGACTTCTGGATTGAATAGAATTTTGAAACAAACTTGATAAAATGAATGAAATATATCTAGTCAATTTGAAATCTTCGAAACATTTTATTAATATTTTGTTTCATAATTATTTAAATTTTATTAAAATGTTTTTGCCACTCATCGTACATAAAGATAATAATACTTTCAAAGAACATAGTTTTTATTTCGTTCAACTATGAAAGTTGATTTTTTCGGTTCTTTGTTGAGTAAACAAATGAATTATAGTACGAGATAAAAATTTGTCGTAATTTTCGTAGGAAAAAAAAAGTTATCAACTTATAATAATGAGTTCCTGTAGACTTTTTCAAAGAATCTGATATTTCACAGTCGATTACTATAGTATTTAGAGAATAAAAATTGTATAATATGAGTGAGATTTTCATTTAGAAAAGATACTGGATAGAGATGTATGGGACCAGTTTCATTTTGTCCTAATCTCAGTAACTATTTTCCGACCGGCTCCAGTCATCATTTTGACCTAGAGAAATCTAATCTACAATTCATTTGCATTACATCGAGAAAAAATTCTTCAATACTCTTTAATTTATTTATTTAGTCGACGGCTAACACGTTTTCGCCTCATCTCTATTAAATAATGTTCTGATTTATATAGTTTATAAAATAATTCGCTTAAAATCATTGAGTCTTTGACTATAATCTTTAGTTTTGGTTTGGACAGTTTTGTTTTTCATAGTCACAGTCTCAATGAGTTTTCAAAATTTGGTCTCGCATATCTCTGATACTGAGCCTTAATAATAGACTTATTGAATTCCTATCAGAATCTCTTGAATATTCTTTTAAGATCTTTTAGTTCTAAAAAGTATTATTTCTACTCCTATGAATAACGAAAATGAACATATAAGTTGTAAATTTTCAATGAATATGCAATTGAATGACTTTTATTATTGAGATTGTTTTCAAACTTAGGGAATTCTACAATTATGTAACAAAAACTAGCAGATATATTGCTAGAAATAATTTTAAAATACATATGGGAAAATCTCCAGTCGTTTCAAACCAAATTAGAATATGTCATAAGTTGATCGAATTCATATTCTGCACGAGACAGGGTTAGTTTTTCATACTGAAAACTTATAAGTTAGATAATGTATGGTCAGCAGAGCCGTTTAGTCTTAATCACAGTTGTAATTTCAAAAGATACTTAGGCTCATCACTTAATTAGTCAGTTAGAAAACCGAAAGTTTTTATTCAAAATCAGGATACGTGTTTGAATGCATTTCCAAAATGTACTAGGTACTGGCTATGTCAAAGCCGATGATCTTGAATATTTTTTAATAAGAATAAAATAAAAAAAACTACAGCTTTCAGCGTGAAAAACTATAATTTGATGGACTTTAGTTTATGAAATTAAGTTTTCTTTAATTTTAACTCAGTAAGAAAACAAAAATGTCCATCACAATTGAAAACGTGCTACTGCTGTACCGTAATAATATTTAAACATATGTTTCGAATTTCACTGATGTTACTAATCTATAAGATTCATCAATTCTTATAGTGTGACATTTTTGAACACTGAAATTCTGTGCAAATTCATACCGTTTTGCAATGTTCTTCAAAAAAAGATGCCTCAATTGGATGTACAACTTAATATATTCATTAAAAAGTAGCTTTCTATTAATTGATACTAAAAGCCTATAAACTTGATAGTTAGAATAAACAGAGAAAATTTATTCTAACAATCTATCACATGTTTTTCACAATCGTTCCAATTTACTGTAATAAATATTTTGTACTTAATGGTAACAATCAAAGATTTTTATTCAAAAAAGATTATTTAATCTTTTAATAATTAAACTGTTCTCTAATGAGAGTTTTCCTTTTTCTTTCTTCTTCGCGCTAAATTCAAAATTTCAAAGTTTATTATTATATCAGCAAGAATTCCGTAGTTAGTACAAAAGACAATTGTAGTGGAAAGAAAAGGCATAATTGACACAGTAGTGCTGAATTATAAATAAATTGTTGGTGTTCTTTTTTTATTATTATTATTCATTTTAAATAGAATCATACGTAATTCATATATTTTACATCATTTTTATAGGCAATATTTCGCTGTTTGTTTATTATATTAGCCAGAAATTAAAAAAACACCAATATAACAGATTTATCAAGTTATAAGAAAAATTATTATTATTAGAATAACATACTATTCGATATGTCATTTTTAATTGTTTAGTCACATACCAGAAAGAAAAAAATAAATAAAGAATGAAATTTCTTTTGAAATATGTTAATTATGATAATTATATCTTATTCAATATTATAAATATCATCACTAAATAGCATTTTTAACATTTGTAAAATAGCAAAATATATTTAGGTTCTGTTTTTTTGCGTGTAAATATATGCATGTTCTATTTAGTTTTGGATCATAGGTGTCGGAAATTAGAGAGTTCATAACATTCTCGTGTTGTCATTGTTATTCAAATAATAGCTTGCATGACATTAGCAAAAAGAAACAACAGACAATCGATGTTTAATGTCGCTTAAACCTGCTGAAGTATAAATGTTTAGGTAAAATTTTAATCAAATAAATATTATCGTACATCAGCAATAGCTTCGATTTCCCCCCGCCCTTCCCCCCCCCCCCTTCCCATTTTTTTTTTGCTATACTTACTTCCTATAACGATGATGATAAAACGAGATGCTTCCGGTAGTGGACTCGAGTTGTTTTTTCTCTCTCTCTCTCTTTCTTGTTCTTTTTTTTCTTCGTATCCATCGTTTTCTTCTCAGCTTTTTTTCGTCCTCATTGACATATATACTCATATCGGGTCATTTCAGAGCATTCATCTGTTTGTGTGTTCAAGTGGCCAACGACACAAATCTTCAATGTTATATGTGTGTATGATTGGCTCACAATATGTGTGTTCTCTTATCATTGAGCAGCTCAGTTTAGTTGAAAAAACATTTCTATTTCAGTGTGTTCACGCGCACATATTACTAAGCTTGTAAGGATCGTAAGAGCGGAAAAAAGGGAAAGAAATAATGAAATAACAGACAAGCAGTAGTTGTTGTAGTTGCAGTATAGCAAAAAAAAAACGAGAAGAGAACGAGTCTGACATCGCCTGTTTTTTTGTCATTGTGCGTCCTCTTTTCGTCATTACGACAACCTCCCACACGACGACTACTATGCCATCTAAGCTACAGCTTTTTGCGCACATGTTAAAAGATAGAGAAGAAAAAAAACCTTAGATAAAGAAGAGAAAAAAAATGTATCGTAATGCTGTTATTATTGGTAGTGACATTGTGTGAGTATCGTCCTAGTTAAGATCTATTCCAAGGTCGGCAATGACAACAACACATCGAGAATATCCATTCATTCATTCATTCATTCGTTCATTCATTCATTCATTCGCTCATTCATTCATTCATTCATTCATTCAGTCATTTATTTATTTATTTATTTATTTATTTATTTATTCCATTTAGTTATCTATCTGATTGAGACATAGACGTGCAACTGTCGCACAACATATCTAACCTTGCTTATTTCATGTTTCATTCCAAAATATATTTTTTTAATCATGTCTCATTCTGTTATTTATCAATATGAGACTACAAAGCCTAGATGTGAATAATGGCGAGACGGTCTCGGCTCGTTTTTATTTCTCACACTTGTCCCTCAATCATTGTCATCATTCATGTTAAGCATATGTACGCTATCTATCCGTCAGTTTAACTAGAATAAAAACGCATTTCTGTTCAACAACAGTCACCATCGACGAAATAAGAAAAACTAGAGAACACTACCGTTTCTGGAATACGCGCACGGCTAAGAAAGAAATAGAAGACGATGCTGTGCGCACGCGTACAATTAGCTATTTTTAGCCACTCCAACCCTTTGGTCTACTACGATCATCCGACGTGCGTTTCTTTTTGCATTTGTTCTTTGACAGCAAACGAGCGGGCGCGTCGAAGATCCCACTCATTCAGTGAGCTAGTTGTTGCTTTCTATTGCAACAGGAATCTTTCTTTTTCTTTTCTACATTTTTTTCTTCTTTCGCGTATGTTCGCACACAACATTCCTAGATCATCATCATCATCATCATCATCATCGGGCATTATTAACGCTACTCTCTTTAGTTTTTTTTCTTTCCTTTATATATATACATGCTATACTATGTTAAATATACGATGTGTTACAACTTCGAATATGGATCATTGGTCTGTCGATTGGATGATTGATCATTATTGTTCATCGACACCACTACGACATGTAGCGGTGCATTTCACTAATAACATATGGTGAGTGTCATTAAAGAAATATTTTCCACCTACATACATCCATGTGTATATGCGCATGAAAGATTTTATTATATAAAACTTTTTTTTTTATTTCTCCTCTCGTTGGTCAAATGTAATTTAAGAGAAAGTGGTTTTCTTCCTTGTTAAATAAATGACATAAAGAGAGTAAAAATGTAGGATGTATACCGTTGACACATACATCGAGTAATTCCTTTTTCTTTTTTTTTCTCTTCTCTTTCTTTATCCGTTTGGAATGTCATAATTCAGAAGAAAATATATATAAAAAAAATGTTGTGCGTCATCATTATGTTCATGAGGAAACAAATCATAAATATCAGCTGTAAATTTCATTTCGTCAAATTATATGTGCGTGGGATATTTATTTAACGCTTTTATATTTTTTTATTCCTTTCTTTTTCAAGCTCATATCGATAAATAACAAATGATGAGCACGACGAGCAATTCACAACAACCGGTAGCACTATCATCCGATGAAATTTTATTACCATCTTCAGCACCAATTCCTCTATTAATACCACGTTCATCTATAGTCGATCATCGAATAAAATCGCGTACGAGTGGTGTTGACATTGATTCAAATAAATTATCAACCACAATAAAACGTTCACAAGCTATATCAAATATACAAGATTTAGATGAAGATAGTCCGGTAACATTTGAAATTGAACCGAGTGAACATCATCATGTACGAAAAAAGGTTCAACTATTAAATCCATCAATAAGTAGTCGAACAATTATTGAACCAATTTTATCTCCTGATAAACAAAAAATAATATGTAGTAGTAGTAGTGGAATTGAAGAATCAGATACACGATCTAAAAGTAGTGAAAAAACACCTGAATATATTGAAGAAGAACGATCTATTTTACCTGGTATTCATGTTAAAGGAGCAACACTTAATCGACTAATTCGAATTTTAATTGATTCTTTTCGTAAGTTATTTTGTAAATATTTATTTCATTTTTTTAATTTAATTTTATATTTAGAAATAAACGGAACAATTATTGATGATAGTGAATATCCACGAGTATTTTTTCTTATGCATAAATGGATAATGGAATCTGAATATTTAAGTAATATGCTTTATGATTTATATAAACATTATGGAGATGATTATAAAAAAGCAATAAATACGAATGAAAAACGTCAATATAAAGAATATCAAATACGTGTTTGTCAAGCTTTCAGGTAAATATCAAAGTTAAAATTTGTTTACATAGAAAAAAAAACAAAATTCAAAATCATATTCATTATTAATTTTAGTTATTGGATTAAAAATTTTCCCATGCATTTTGATCTTGATAAACGTTTAAAAGAAGCTTGTGAAAAAATGCAAAATCTTATTGAATCATCCGGTGACACTGAATCTATGAGTCTAGTTGATTTATCACAAATGTATGTAATCAATTGTTTTTTTTTGTTTTTCGTTTAATGATAAAGAAGTATTTCAAATATTCTTTTATTTTTCAGACCATCATTTGATTGGATGCGTCAAATGACTGTACGAAATCAAGCGAAAAATAAAATTGTTTCACTCGGTTTTAATAATATTGAATCACAAACCTTAGCAGCCCAATTAACTTATTTAGAATGGAAAATTCTACGACGAATAACTTTTACTGATTATAAAACATATGCTATTAAAAATACATTACAAGATAATCCACGTCTTGAACGTTCAATACAATTTTTTAATGGTTTATCAACATGGATACAATGTATGGTTTTAAGTAAAATGACACCAAAACAACGTGCTGAAATCATACATAAATTTCTAGAAGTGGCAAAAGTAATTTCTTCGAAAAGAAAAATGTTGATCTTTTTCTGTTTACTAAGCTTTTTCTATTTTTAGTATTTAAAAGAATTACAAAATTTTAATACATGTCTAGCAGTTATTGGAGGAATATCACATAGTGCATTAGCTCGTTTATCAAAAACAATGATGTGTTTATCAACAGAAGACATTAAAGTACTATAAATTTTAATTATTTTTTCTTGTTTCACTATTACAAAAAAAAATTAATTTCTCTTTTTAATTTAGTTTCTTGGTGAAATGACAGATTTACTTTCATCAAATTCAAATTATGCTCAATATAGAAAAAGTTTATCAGAATCTGAAGGTTTTAAAATACCGATTATGTAGGTTACATAAATTTCTTTTTTTTGTTTCTCAAATATTTATTTAATGACTTTGTTTTTGATTATTATTATTGAAGTGGTGTTCATTTAAAAGATATCATTTCACTTCATGTTGCATTACATGATCGTCTTGAATATGATTTAATTAATTTTCGTAAATTAGTTCAACTTAGTATTGTATTTCGAACATTAACTAATTTACAAATTTCTGTACCACCTGTTCAACCAAATCATGATCTAATTCATTTACTTACAGTAAGAAATAAGTTCGATATAGAATTAAAAAAAAAAAGAGCAGAAATATATTTGATAATTTTCTTTTTTAGCTTTCGGTTGATTTGAGTTATACAGAAGATGAAATTTATGAACTTTCATTAGCTCGTGAACCTCGATCATCAGTTTCATCAGTAAGTAAAATGAATTAAATCGAAAATTAAAAATTTGATTATTATAATATAGTTTATAGGCGCTTTTTCAGTAAAGATTGTATGAAGTCATAATTTTAGGATTTATTATAAGAGGATTTCATTGATGAGGGATAATTCTCAACTGACACCCACCATTCGAGATCATATTTTTCTTCTCAAAGTTAGACTCTATGAGACTAGTAGAAGACATTAAAGGATTTATTTCATTAATGCCTTCCTTCTTAATATATGATGATTATAGTAAAATTTCGATTTGAAATTTTGCTTACAAATAGATCTCATAATCGTTAGAAATGTTTCAAAAAAATTACAGTCACAACAAATTGCTTCTTTTTTAAAATATTGAATGTTCAAAACACAATGATATTTCATAAAATTGATTGTTTTACGACATTTAATATTTCAAGAAAGAAACATATGTTTGAGTTGAAACTTTTAGAACATTCTAGTGATTATAGCGCATATTTATGAATTGAATCTCACGTCAAAATTCGATTAACACTGTCAGAACTTTGAATGAAAGACCTAATTGGATGATTCCGTTTAAACTTCATTTAGTCCCATTGAGTCCTACCTATGGAAAAAACATGAATTCGAACGAAAGATATCATTTGAGAAAACTTCCTCGCAAGTCATCAAAGATTATAAATAAACTTTGAATTATTTCTTAGACAATTTTTTTCATATTTAAATAAAAAGACAATAATATGAAATATTTTTTGACGAGTAACGAAATCTTCATAACTTTTGAGACGGAATAAAAGAATTTTTTCAAATTTACTATCGCAATTCAAATGAATTTGTATACCTATTCCAGCAATATTATAAAAAGCTGTTAGCTCAATTCCTTCGGGATTCAAATGTGAAACACAGTATTGTTGCCTTTGCTAATCATAGGAAGATTGTTTTATTCTATCTATTTTGAGGCACATTTTCTTCGTCATCATTTTACTTGATTCTTCAGAACTGCAACAAAAAACTAATTCATGTATGATACTAAGCCGTTATCGATATGTGATCTTTGATCGTATATCAATAACTTTTGCCGCGATCTGTGACGGAGAAGTGGGCTTTGCTAAAGTATCCGTGATGGTCTGTGATAGTTTCTAACTAGTATCTATCATGGTCTGTGGGTGGAGTTCAAATTTCTACCCTATATATTTTAATACTTCTTTTAGATTATGTTTCACAAGAGAAATCTACTCCCAACAATCCGATTGCTACTGCTTAGCCGATTTTTTCGGTGTAAATTTATCATAGAGAATTTATTTAATAATTAGTTATTCAAGAAAAATCTTAAATCTATGACTTCGACTAAGAAATTAATTCTTTTCTTATCTTAATAAATGTATATATACATATTTATTTAGCCTGATCAAACATTTCGAGGTTTAACTCCTGGTGAATCAACAAATGATCCTACATCTGATGTATATAAGAAAAAAGAACAAGTACATAGTCCTGTATTTGCCGATTGGGCAGCTGGAGTTAGTCAAACAATTGATATTCAAACAATTCAACGACATGTTAATGCTATGGTTGAAGCTGTTTTTACAACATATGATCATGATCGTGATGGTTATATATCTCATACAGAATTTGAAGAAATAGCACAAAATTTTCCATTTATTGATACATTTACTGTACTTGATGCTGATCAGTAAGATTCAAATTTAATTTAAAAAAAAAAATATTTATCTTAAATAAATAACAATTCATATAGAGATGGAATGATATCAAAAACTGAAATGCGTAGTTATTTTTTACGAGCTAAATATCATGATTTAAAAGGTGAATTTAAACATGATTTTCATGAAACAACATATTTTAAACCAACATTTTGTGTTCATTGTACTGGTCTTCTTTGGGGTCTTATTAAACAAGGTTGGAAATGTAAAGGTAAATTGATTCATTTCGTAGTTTATTTTCTCATATTATAATTTTATAATAAAATAACGAAAAACAAAAATTTAGATTGTGGTATAAATGCTCATCGTCATTGTAAAGATCAAGTTGTAATGGAATGTCGACAAAAACGTCAAAATCCTGTTAATAAACAAGGTTCAGTAACTGATGCACGTTCAAGTCGTAATTCATTTCGTATACGTAAAACTCGAAAACAAAAAGCAACACAAACTGAAGATATGAATTTTTCTTCATCATCATCTTCAGCTACATCAGAAAGTTGTACAAGTTCATCTGATGATGAACAACAACAACAAAATGTTGATAAATCTTCACATCATCATTATTTTCATTTACGCAAACCATCATCATTAAAACGTCGAAAACAAATTTTATCTGATTCAAATGATGATTATTATTATACACATCCACCATCACCACAACAAACTTGTTCATTAACAACAATTACAACAGCGAATAGTGCGACATCAACAAATATAATACCAACTCAACAATTAATTCCACGAGGACCATTAATTGGTTCAGATAGTTTTGAAAAATGGAATGATCGTTGTTTTACAAAAAATCGTCCATTACCATCATCAACATTATCATCACCAATGCCAACAACATCAACAACAACATCAGAAACAGCAAATCTTAAAGAAGATATAAATGAAAAATCTATGGAACAACCTTTATATGGTCATGGATCATTTCTTGAAGGTGATGTTAGTGATGACGATACATGTTTTACATCAAATACACATGATACAACATTACAACAATTAAAAATGGCAACAAATTATGGTAGTAGTCAAAATTTAAATCAAAGAAAATTATCATTAACTGACTCATTACGATCGTTACCAACGAAATCAGAACCAAGTCAATATGAAATTTTTCAAAGATTAAGACAAGCTGAAGAAGTAAGAATTTATTGAAAATATTTCTATTCAATACAGAATATTTTAAGCTAAACAGAAATATATATATATATATATAGATATTGTCTTTTAAATACGTTCTAATTTCTTTGCTCAAACGATCGAGAAAATATAACATCGAAAGAATAGTGGGCACTCAGCACTTTTTTGGGTTATCTCTCTTGAAAGATATTCTATTTGATATAATTTATAGGATAATTGGTTTAAAACCATATGATATGTAACTATAATTTGTAGTTCTTGGTGGAAGAACTTTTATCTCATGATTCTGCTCTCGGCAACTTCTCTCTTTCGTTGTTCCACAATCTCTAGTGCAAACGACTTGATTGTATTGCAGTATTAATACGATTTTCATACTTACTGCTTTATTATCTATCGGTTGTCGAAATTTCAAATGTTATTATCGAATAACTGTGTAGATATTCTAATAAAACAGAACAAATTAACTTCATAAGAACACTTGTACTAATAAGAAACGAATTCTATTAATTGTTTTGTAGAACTCACATATAGTTTCGAAGAAAATAGTGAATGTAAGTTGTAAATCGAGGTTTTGACGGCTCCCACAACTCTCCTAGGATTTCCCCATTACAGATACCATAGCAATCGACTCCCAATTACAGACGTCCCCTCCCTTCATTACAGACATTAGTAATCTTCCAGGTCCTAGCATCCATGGAAAGAAGAAACCAAAAATGATCCCATATGTTTCCATAACAACGAGAAATGAAGCGTAAGTAATATTAGTGTGTATATCATTCTGAAACTTGGAAGATTCTAGCAGTTTAGTCAAAATATTGCGTTGTTTGTCTTCTTCGTGCAACGAAAGGACCTTATTGTAGAATTTAATCAATAGAGCGGTCGTCTTTTTGGCCTAGTAGAGTCCGATTCGGATGGATATAGAAATATCTGAACTAAATGTACCCTAATTTCAAGCAAAACTCAGTAGCACATATATTAAAAATCGTCAAGAGAAAGAATACTATGCGGGATAGCTTACTGAGGGATAAAATCAATGCCTATAGTAGGCTAATATAGTAGTTAAATCGACAAAACGAATAGTACATTGATATTCTCCCCTTTCTATACCATGCATCGTATATATTAATACTAGGTAAAAATAAATTATGTATTGAAGATATATCTAATAATACAAATAAGTTTTTACAGTATGACGATATTAAATGAAATCAAATAAATTAGCAGAAAAGTAATTATAAAATGTGAATATTTTCGAAATGATAATATTTCAGAGCGTGTCTATCGACCATAAAAACTGTTATGATTTTGAATAATTCATTGATTTGAAATTTTTTTAAAATAAATTATATTAAAAGCTCTGATAATATATCAAAATTTTTTAAGAGCCAGAATTCGTGAGTTTCGCACTTTGACTCCAAAAGGGGCCGCGCTGACAAGTTCTTTTTTCTAGAAACTACTTTGAAAATTTACTTTTGAATCTATAGTCTCTCGTTAACAGAATTATTGGAGAAATTAAAAGAAAATATTGATAGAATAATTGATTATGAGATATAATTATTTTTAAAATGTTCTATTTACTGATGTATTAAAGTATACAAAATTTTGAGTATGATCTATTTATCAGATTAGTAGAATTATTTCCATCATAATCATAATCTTATCAGATGTCTTAAGATTTTTCCTTTCTTTCTTACTGACACTCCTATGATGTATGTAGAGATCGTAGACAGAAACAATAAAGTTTTAAATTGACATCATTTCACCATTATCATAAGTAACATCATCTTGTTCTATCATAATTTTGACTAATAATATTGATTTGATAAGAGTATATATTTATCTATTCATTTTTCTAGGAAAAGAAACGTCTTGAAGTTGAAAATCGTGCAATGAAACAAGAACTTGTACGAACAAAATCAAAAATAAGTTCTTTAAAACGTGAAATGAGTTCAATTCAACAATTACATTTAGCTCAACAACAAGTACATTCTCAATTATCAACATCAACAATTATATCATCAGATCAAGACCCTTATCATCATCATCATTTACATTCAACAAATCAAGAATCATTATCTCCAATATTTTGTTATCCAAAAGAAAATCTTGATCAACAAAATCATCATCATCATCGTCAACCAATAACATTGGATATGAAAAATCTTTCAATATCAAGTAATGATGAACCATTATCTTCTCCTCCATATGTTATAACAAATACATCATCATCAACTCAAACACCTCCATTAAGTAAATTCTTAACACCTAATGAACAACAAACCCGACGCTCAACGAATTTAATACCTTCATCTATACATGTCGATTCATCGATATCACCATCTGATGAACAACTACGACTCTATCTTACTGAAACTTTACAACGAGAAAAAGATAGTGCCGTTTAATGAATTAATTACATTTTTTTTTTGAATGCTGGTCGTTCATTTTTCGTGGTTTTCTTTTCTTTTCCCTATTCTTCATTGCATATACATATTTATTTCTAGTCATTATAATTACATCAAGCACAGTATTATACATATTATTATATTAAGATTTTTTATGTAGTTGAAATGCTGGTACATTATTTTGTCGTCTTTTCTTTTCTTTTGTTTCTTTTTATATAATACATTCAATTGAAATAAATCTGTTGAAAAATTCATTAGAATTTTTTGTTGATAAAAAAAAAATCATTTGATAAGAAAATTCAACGAAAAAACTTTGAATATTTCATAATAAAGAAAGATAATTATAACCTAAAAATGTGTTTGAAAAATTTATTCATTGAGAATAAAAAAGAAAAAGAAAAGTTGTTTCATATCAATGCTCATGAATAAGTGAAAATGTTTAAAATTCTACATAGGTATTCAAATAACGTGTAACTCATGAAATAAATGACCGCACTTTGCATTTCATATTTTAATCCCTACATATGTTTAATTTAAAAGAAAAATAGAATGTGCCACAAGATGCAATGTGTAAAGTTTATTTTAATTGTGTATTTTTGCTTTTCAAATAAACAAAATTCTGTAAGATCAATTTTCGATGTTGCTAATATAATCATTTCAATGGTAAACAATTAATACGCTTTTTCAAGCTCATCGGTGGAAGATAATTCTATTCATTAACGTAAAATATGTCTTATTAGAACATGCTTATGCTGCAAGTTGCCAGAAACCATATGAACAAGGGGATATACAATAGGAAGGAAGAATACCGATACCTTTCGGCTCTCATTTTGCCTAGCGACAGATTCAATAGCTCGATATCTTCCCGACAACAACTACTAAGTGTAGCTCTGAAAAGAAGGTCGAATTGACACAAAGTTCTTGCGCTCTCCGTACACACAAACTAATTGCAAGAACAGATGTATGTCACAACGTAGGTAGCATGCTATCAGACGAGTGATTCGAGACAAGAAGTCGTTAGTAACTTGTCCAAGATCATTTAGTAGCTGGTAATATCGAGTTTTGAACACAGTACTTATTGGATACATGCCGAACAACGTAGCTACTCAATCATGACAATGAGGAAAATAAAACTAACAGGCTAAGTATTCAAACAGAATTCTGTTGTCATTGAGTACATCTAAAATTGGTCCTACAGCATTCATTATATTTAAGTCTGGTAAAACGGTAAATCCTCTTTTAATCGAAAAGAAAAATGTCGATAGGTAAAAATACTGACTTATTCAAACGTTGAAACAATACAAATTATCATTTAGCTGATAATAAAAGATTCAATATGTTTATCTTATTTATAGAATTTATATTCATGAGAACAAGAAAAACATGTTTTTTTGAAGAGAAAATTTGAAAAAGGGAAGAAACTTTAATGAACAAATTAATTTTAATCATACATATGTTTCATATCTATTTTTTCGAGGGTACATATAAGTAAGAATAAAGAGAACACATCCATGCAAGCTCACACCCACGCATTCAAGATTATCACATAAAAATTATATTAAAGTTGCTCTTCCGCAAGCACAATCTGAAGGCAAATAACTCCTAGAAGATAATTTAACCTGTCAACAAGACAGCGTTACGTTACATACGCATCAGGCATCATTGGTATTGTGTGAATACAATTTCATGCATTTTATAGACATTCACAGAGGGTCACCAAATAGTTCTGATCTTAATATTCTGGATTATTAAGTGTGGAATGCTATTAACAATAATATGCAATAACAGAAAGGTAAAAGCTGTAATCCATTAATTAATGAAATAAGAAACAAAGAAAAATGATGATATTCGCAACATCAAAACATGACCTCACAGAAATTTGCTTATTTTTGAAAGCAAAAAATACATAATTATTACATTACAGATTATAAAGCTTTTCAAGCTGCATCTTGTGGTTATTCTGTTGTTTTTTGTAAATAAAATGTATTTAGAGATTAAAAAAATGAAATACAAAGTCAAGATCATAACCTCAAATACATTAGTAATATTGATAAACGATTCATTCATCATAATGCATCTCAAATAATAGAGCGATGAGCTTAAAGTCTATATCTAACTAGATAGAAGATATTTGACTAATCATGAAACATAAAGTTGAAAGTAGAAAATTAAACAAAATATTAGAAAATTCAAATCATTTTTTTAGTGCAAGAGTTTTAAAATACTGATATTAATGTTTTAATAAATTGTACGTCGTCTATGAAAATGCAATCTTTTTTTTCCATTATTTCTTTCAAAGATGAATGAATAAAATTTTCAATTATCGTACAATCTAGTATTTGCTGTGGACTATCATTACAGAGATGAAACAGTTTCAATACCCATATACACAAAGGAATACTCGCAAAGCAAGGTGTTCAAGTTTTTTTTTTTTTTGTAAACAGCTGTATAATTCATTTAGTTCGCATTAAGTAACTGGTACATACGCCAAAGAACACATGTAAAATTTGGCAATCAATGATCCTTCTATATAATACTTGAAAAATTGAAAATGTTATTGAATCTGAGACCTGCATATATGTATTAAAATCATATAAAAAATATAAGCTATAGCACCTATTATCATTTTCTTCATTTCTACACGAATAGATCATGAAACTTCAATTGAACGGATTTGTCTCCAAACCGTCACCCCTCCTTTTGACTCTTTTATTTTTCATATTAAAGATGCCATACAGAATCACACTTCATGATTTAAACAAAGCGATATTATACGTTTCCACTGGAATCTTGAATTTCAACAATCAAGAATTCTCAAAAACAGATTGAAACATATTGGCATTTATCAGATGATTTTACAATTCCAAGATGTTTTGTTTTTTCGTTTTAAGGGTATCCCCGTCCTCTTTTCTGGATTTCTAGAGAATGGCTCATCAGCAAAATTTTGAAACTTTCAGGACAGGTAGATCATGATGAGAAACGCATGTTTTTTCTAATAGAATTTTCTTTGTAAGAGATATCAAAAAACAGAAAAGCAATATTTTTGAAGCGAAAAAAATACCCATTTCAAACAGTATCAAGTTTATACGAAAAAAGTTTCAGCTCGATAAGACGTACTACCCCGGACGTATGGAGGGGGGGGGAGGGGGTCTATATTTTTTTCCATGAAAATTTTGTGTTGAAAAAAACGCCAAACACTGTACAGTTTTCACTATTTTCGTTATGTAAATTTGACTTCTTCTCGAATTTCTTAATGTTTAAAGATAATTTTTAGGTTGTAAAATGTACTCAGTAGATAGATACTACTTGAAAATATACAATCGCAAAAAAGAAAACGTAAAAATAAAAAAAAATATTTTCAATCAGAAAGAGCCGGGGATATCGTTAAATTCAATTCATCGATAATTATCTCATGTAAAATGATGTTTTGTTTTCTCAATCTATGATTATGACACATCATCGAATATAAGCCACAACCTAATAGAAATTTATTATAGAGAATGATAGAAAAACAATTAAGTAAAAACATGAATCCCTTCTGTTATAATTCTTCTTATTAGTTCTTGCGTTGTTGACATTCCTGAGAATTTTCTATGAGACAAGAATGAACAAAGAAAAATAAAATTTGAACTTTTTTGTTCACATTCGGGTAAACGGATGATGTAAAACTGCGTTTATATCAAATCGTCCATGAGGATTAAGTACTAATGTATGACGAAGCATATCATTGAGAGCAGAATCTGGATGAGGACGTAGTCCAACTGGAGGTTTTGCTGCTAATTGATGATATGTTGGTGGTCGACCATAAACCATATAATAAAGAATAGCGCCTAATGACCAAATATCTACTTTTGGACCATAAGATCGCGGCCTACCAGACCTATCTTGCATTACTTCGGGTGCACTTTTAAAAGAGATCTAAATATATAATTCTTCATTGATTGTTTCTAGCTTACCTAAAATATGGAGTACCCATACCGGCTCGACTATTTTGAAAAAAAAAACGACAGAACAAAATACATACTATGTTTCAATTGAGAAAAGAAAATCGTTTTACCCCAATGCATCAGCTTTTTTTGATATACCTAAATCAGCAATTTTAAGTGTTCGTCCAAATAAAATTAGATTAGCCGGTTTTAAATCCATATGAACAATTGAATGTGCATGTAATGTAGCAACAATACTAACCATTTGACGCCAAAATCCTTTTACCATCATTGGATCTATAGATGGACCATGAGTTCGGTGAGTTGAACGAAGTCTATCGATTAATGTCATTAAATTCTCTCCACCTAATTCCATAACAATATAACCTAAATAGACAAAAACAATCGAATTGATTGTTAATAATTAAGGAGCTTTTTCAACTTACCTATACCAGTAGCAGGATCAAAATCAAAATCATGAATTACAACAACATGACGTGATTCTTGTCGTAATCGTTCGAGAAGGGCAACTTCATTGAGATAAGTTTGAACAAGACCTTGACTACGACCAGGTGGTATACCATTTAAATCAATCATTTTAATAGCTACTGGTGTACCATTAGGAGCTCTTCCTGCATACACAGAACCTAATTTTTTAAAATAAAAACAAATAAAAATGAAATTTTTTCTTTTTATTAAGAATTAAAATTATATTACCAAAACCACCAGTGCCTAAACGTCGTTTAAAAGTATATGGAACACCATGAATATGCATAACACTACCAACAAACTCATCTCCACTTAAAAAACGACTAATACGATCTGTAGAAATAGAACATTAAATAAAAACAAAAATTCTTATTTTGAATACTAACTCAGTATTCCACCCATATAAATTTATTTTCTAGTTCCTGATAGTCTTATGATTACTTTTGTTGTTTTTGTCGTAGAATGCGTGTAAATGTGGTTAGGAAAGAAATGTACACTAACAATGACTATCAAGGACGAGAAAAAAAAAGTGAATCGGTGTTCCACATGAATGGATCATATTTATATGCTTATGTGTAGAGGCAAAGGTAGGCAAAAAAATCATGCTTTTTTTCCGTTAACTATTCAGAAATATTTATTTTAGGACAAAATAGGTTTTATTATTTGAATACTATTAACACGTGATTTTGACTGTCGAAAAGTTTTAGCATTATCTTTATTTTTAATTATGAACAGGTAAAATATCACAAAGAAAAATTGCCATTGTATTTATATAGTTAATCAGATCGAATAACGAACAAATACTGGTTTTTTTTCATTTGACATTGATGTTCAAATACCTTCGAAATACAATGTAAACATCACTTTATTCTTATTATCGATAATAATCTACTATTGATTTTGTTTTTATTAGGTTGTATAATAAAATTTGAATCAATAAATTTTTGAGATTCTATTCAATTTTTTTGTCGTTAGTAATACAGATGCTTAATTGATTTCCAAGTAAACATGTTGACATGTGACAACGAGTGTGATGTTATCTTGTATATTATTATTTTGTTTTATATTCATATAATTAATAGAAAAATCGATTTTATACAAAAAAATCGAGAATATTTTTTGACATTTTCTTGTGCCTCATGTCTTATTACCATGTTTTTCTTCCTATATTTTGTATGACTCTAGTATATACATAGAAAAAAGGTAAAGAACGAAAGAAAAAGGAATGAATGAATAAAACTGAACTTGTCGTCGTTTCTCCTCAGGGAAGACTCTGTATTGAGTATATATATATATATCACTGTTGTTTTTTTGTCAATTAAACGCGTTCGATAGCGAGTAATGTTACAGAACAAATTTTAATTTTTCTTTTCCTACTTATTTCTATCTGTTATTGGTACGTCGTGCTGCCTTGATCGAGTCATTGTCCAGTACCTGATAAACAACTGATGTCTTGTTTGTCTAGTATTTTCATTCATACGATGCTATCTATATTATGTAGGTTTTTAGATTATGCGAGAATATAAGTTAGTCGTATTAGGTAGTGGCGGTGTTGGTAAAAGTGCTTTAACTGTACAATTTGTAGAAGGTATATTTGTTGGTAAATATGATCCAACAATAGAAGACTGTTATCGTAAAGTAAATATTTATTTATTTAACTATGAAATATAAATAAAAGATATTGTTGTTTTCTTCTTCTCCTTAGCAAATAGAAATCGATGGTGTTAGTTGTATGCTTGAGATTCTTGATACTGCTGGAACAGTAAAAAGAAATAAAATATTTTTATTGAAAAAAAAATTTTTTTTTTTTTCATTGATATGTTTTTAGGAACAATTTACAGCAATGAGAGATTTATATATGAAAAATGGTCAAGGTTTTATTCTTGTTTATTCTATAACATCACAAGCAACATTCAATGATTTAATAGACATCAAAGATCATATTATGCGTGTTAAAGAAATAGGTGCTGATATACCAATGGTGCTTGTTGGTAATAAATGTGATCTTGAAGATGAACGTGTTGTTGGAAAACATCAAGGTGAATCTCTAGCACGTTCATTTGGTTGTACATTTCTTGAAACATCAGCTAAATTAGAAGTTAATGTTCAAGAAGTAAGAAATTCTCATTTCGAACTGATTTTATTAATTTTTTTGTCTAATATATAGATTTTTTTTGATTTAATTCGACAAATAAATCGTCAAGCAAATCGACAAACAAATCGACAAACTCAACCACCAAAACGACTCGATGATTCTAATTCTAATTATCCATCAGAGTCTTACGAACATCCAAGAACTGGCCATATGAGAGATTGTTGCGTTCTTTTATAAAAAAAAATCAAATTTTTTTAAAAATCTCTCTTACTATATGAGACATTGATATTGGTAAGATATCGTTTCATGAACAATGACGATATAAACATTAATTGAAAAAAGAAAAACGTCTGAGTTTATTTTTTATTGGTTACAAATAACAAGAAATATTATTTTTCATCGTACTTAAATCCAATGTTAAGTTATATTGTGAAGAGTTAAAACTATCATAGTCTTTAATCATTACTATTAAATTTTAACGCCATTGATCGAAAGACAATTTCTTCTTTTTTTTTCAAATCTTTCGATAAAGGTCCATATGTTTTAATGAGACCTTAAGATCGCTTCGTTGTACTTATTAGTACAAATGTCGCAGTCATCGAATACACCTTCAAATAAAAGCAGGCAGTATAATATATGATCGATGATTATTTATTTAGGCATTTGAAACGAATAAAAGACAATTATTTTTCGAATTTCTTTAAATCATCTAAAGGTATGACATGATCAGATAAACCAATATTTTATTTCTTCGTGTTACAATAAGAACATATTGCTAAATAAAAAAAACAGAGTTGGCATGATTTTGTATTTTGTTTCTTCATTAATTAATAAAGGTCTTAAATTCATTTCTAACGTAAATTCGAAGCAAAAAAAAGTCTTTTAATAACAATTTTGCCTTTCATAATCAAATGAAATAGGGATGAATGAATCATGAATCGAAAGTTTGGGTAATTATTATGACGAAATTTGAAATAGAAATATTGTTTCGAAAAAAAACTTTCAGTCATTCAAGAATATTTCTCGTCAGTGGCAATGAATCATCCACATAGAAATCTGATTTTTTCTCTTTTTTTACATACTTTCAATTAATGTCTGCCAAGAATATTCTTGTCATCAGAACGATGAAGTATATTTTCTTACGAAGTAACATAGAAGCGCAATCAACATCGTAAAGCGAATATTTTAAGCAAGAGGGCAGAGCGTTGTTAACGGCAGAAAAAAGGAAGAAAATCATTTCTTTTCTTTTTTGAATTCGTCAAACAGATCAAACAGAGCAACATTTCGATTCGAGTAACGAAGCTTATTACTACAGTAAAAGACTTGTAATGTCAGAATATAAATTATGTGTGTTTGGATCGGGTGGTGTTGGTAAATCATGTCTAGTAAGACAAATTTTATTCAATAATTACTTTTTTATCTGTCCTTGGATTTTATTTACTAGACTATGCAATTTGTTCAAGGTATTTTTATGCCAAAATATGATCCTACTATAGAAGATGTTTATAAAAAAGTATCATTTACATTGTTATTTGTCTTTTGTCATATATTTATTTGAATCTAGGTTGTGGAAATCGATGGAAGACAATATTCATTAGAAATTCTTGATACTGCTGGAACAGTAGAATAAATAACAAAAAAATATTCTATTGAAAAGACAAATTTTTTCATTTATTTTCAGGAAGATTTTTCAGCCATGAGAGATTTATACGTGAAAAATAGTCATGGATTTGTTCTTGTTTATTCAATAACATCTAGAGCAACATTTAATGATTTAGATGAATTTTATAATCGAATAATAAATATAAAAGATGCCGAACTCCATGTATAGTTAAAATAGAAAAATCTATTATATTTGATTTGAAAGTTTTTTTTAAGGGTCAACCACCATTAGTGCTTGTTGGAAATAAAAGTGACTTAGAAGGTGAACGTAATGTTGCACCTAAAGATGGACAAGAATTAGCAAGACGTTGGAAATGTACTTTTCTTGAAACATCAGCTAAAAATCAACTAAATGTTAATGAAGTAAATGAAGCCAAAATAGAAGATTTTAGAAATAATTTTTCTTTTTAATTTCAGATCTTTTTTGATCTTGTCCGACAAATAAATCGAGGAAAAAATAAACAATCTGCTCGTCAAAGAGAAGTCATAGGGACAAATATGGAAGGTCCAAGTAGACAATTACAAGGTAGACCAACACAAGGTAGACCAACACAAGGTAGACCACCACCACAAATTAATGCTACTTATTCAACAAGATCAACACAATCAAAAAAAGAAAATCGAGGTCATAAAGGCAAATGTATTTTACTTTGAACACTTTTTTTTTCTAATTTTTTATTTCAATTCAGAAAAATAAACTGTTTTTTGATAAATATTAGTGACAACGAACTGATATTTGTATCTATTGCTCATATTAATAGTGATTATGATACACTGATCATTTACTCAAATATTTTAAAATAAATCTAGATGTATACAGCAAAACTTTTCATAGACTCAATATTGGCAAATGATAAAACTGTCTTGTGGCTAAGAATAGTGTGGTGTATTTTCTTCTAAGATAATCAGGTCTTGTCTAGGGTTTTTAGAGCTGATAGAAGTCGAAAAAGAATATCTTTCTCACATTCCCACCTCCCAAGATAGTAAGAAAACATTACTATCGGGCGTGGGCAGACATATGACGTGACGACATTATTTAAAGGGCTAAACGCTTTCTTGCTCAATTATAGAATTAAGAGTCTTTCATCAAGAAACAAAAATCCAGAATACTCTAAACTCTTATTCAACAAAAATAACAACTGCAAAAGTATAACCGACTCAACGATTTCTATTTCTTAATTGTATTTTGTTGGCGTCATATTTTACTTACTCAAAAAAAAACAACAACAGAGAAGCCATTGCCGTTTTACCGTGAATGAAAGAAAACGTTTATTTTTCACTTCAGTTTTACCTATCACAGAATATTTTTAAAAATAACCATTTTGTAGATCCTAAAAATTTAATCGATACTTTTTGTATGAAATAACTAATACACAGTCTACCTGAATCTCCTTGTCACATATGTACTAAAGAGATTTCAATTTTTTTCGATATAATTGATAGTTCGAAAAAAGTAAAATATTATTTACTGCTGTCATTATTATCAAAGATAATAAATTATAAAACACAAAATAAACTTATTGTACTATTCTTGTGGTTACCATGAAGAATCTTTAACATAGAATTCATTCAATACGTATTTCCAAAATACGTGCGATTATTAAAAATTTCAAATCAATACGATGATTATCATTCATTGATTTTTGAACATCATAGTTCATAAGATTTCATATCAGAAATATTTCTCCTACGACTAACTTGTGACAACAGCATCGTGTTGAGAAGTATGATTGGGCTTATAATCTCGTTCATCTGACCAGAAAACTGTCTTTAAAATAATAATGCTAAAAACTA
Source organism: Rotaria sp. Silwood2 (assembly GCA_905329745.1). Classification (NCBI taxonomy): domain Eukaryota; kingdom Metazoa; phylum Rotifera; class Eurotatoria; order Philodinida; family Philodinidae; genus Rotaria; species Rotaria sp. Silwood2. Next base: position 839,425 of record CAJNSZ010000014.1, on the reverse strand, counting down.
TCCAGAGTGAGTTCAATTAAGTCCTAGGTGGGTTCAGCTCACTCCAGATATCGCCGCTACTAGAAGATCGCGTGCGTCTATCAAAAATGACCGATTTTTTGTACTAACCGAACTCACATTGAGTATGCTTCCTTTGAAAACTTGTCAGTACAACCTCATAAAAGGCCAAAGTGTAGAACTTTCAAATTCTAAATGTTATAAATTTATGGTATTTTGTCTTACAGGTTGAACTAACTTATTTACAAAGATGCCAAATAAATGAATAAATTCAAATTATAATAATTTTTATAGTTGATACTCACACTTTGAAATTTTGTCATTTTAAAAATGTGTACATTTAGAATTACTATTCTACCAATTTCTTTGATTCCGTTAACATCATTATACCGAAAAAACTTGGTTTTATTATCAATTACAAATTTCAATACATAATTTCTTTTCTTTTTCTAATGATAATATATACAACAGATACTATAGGAAGTAGTGTATATCATTTTATTCTTCGTGTCGTCAGGTCATCTACCATATTAGTGTGGTATATATCTGGATTTAATTGTTTCGTAAGATTTCGAGTACACAACCGTTTCTCTCTCAATGAACATTACCATGTGTTGTTAAGTTTAGCCTAAACTTAGAATTCAACTAGTTCATACTTTTCTATGTGCATTCACTTCTAATTCGACTAGATCAACAATACTACTGCCTTACTGATTGACATCTGCTATAAAATGCTTTCGCTATATTAAACACCGAAATCGGCATTGTTTACACTAGTTAGTATCTACGGTAGACATTTTAGATTCATATAATGTTTTCGAAGATTCAAGAAAATTTCAGAATGAACTAACAGAAAAACGTACTGAATGGTCGTCAGTTTTTCATCTGCTACCATCAGTTGTTAGGGCACAGAAAATTGCAAAAAAGCTTGATTTAAATTTACACTCATTATTTTCTTCAAAAACATATTTGAGCTACACAAAATAATCGTTCTTGTATCGTCAAATAGATTAAAAACATATTTTTTAATGGTATCTGCTTTGAAAATTTGCTGAAATTCTTAGAAACTAAATATAAGTATGAAAAGGTATACACTTCAATTCAACAGAAGTATCCATAAAATATTTTAGCTTCATCTATCACGCGCTGATTTTATTTTCTAGAAACAATGTAGACAAGTTAACTGTGTTTTTCTTTAGTTTCATAGCGCCTTGCAACACTGGTTACGTCTAGTGCATGCACTGAACTCAAACCTTGATCCGATGTTCGGACTTAGGTTTGAATATTTTCGAACAATGTTGACTTTCTCTTAGGATGCTTATATACCGTTAGTTGTTAATTTATTTATTTGGTTGTGTCTAGATCTATCATTGTCAGCACTGTATTCCTTTCTTTTGACTTATTTTCACTCCATTGTATTGATTACTTGAAAGTGACTGCACTCAAGAGCGAAGCCGAGTGGTTCGGGTTCGGTGCATCCTGGGATGTAGGTGTGAGTATGAGTAAAGAGAAACACCACACTCACACTCCAACTTATGTTTCTTCATGAAATATATTATACCTTAGAACTTTTCTCTTAATTCAATTTGAATACAGAGTATTGATTTATTTTAAGAATGTGTGAATAGATTTTTATTACGGACGATTGACAAAGCAAATCTATTAGTCATGGGTTTTGTCGCATTAAACAGATGATGCATATTCCAACAAAAACTACATTATAATTTATTTGAATACAAAATTATTATTTAAGAAATATTGAATCCAAATGAAGGATTAATCTCACTCCGCCGGTCTATTTATAACACCAAGATATTCAATTATTTCAATACTTTTGAAGATGAAAACACAGAAATTTATGCAGCATTTAATAGCTAATTATTCATTATGATTATATGTTCATCAGGTATGTGTAGATATTTCTAAAGTGTTATGGTTCTAGATCGAAATAATAAATATTTTTATTGATATCTTCTGAGTAGGCAGAAATTTATACTGAAAAACAAATTTCGTCAATGATATTATTTAATTAAAAGTAGAGAATCATTTTAAAATAGAATTTCCAATAAGTTTTGAGTAATAAAGCTTAAGCGGAATAATCAAAATGGTTTGTCGATAGATTTGTACTCAATGAGCATTCGAAAGTATCTTTCTGATAAGCCTCCACTCTTCAAACAGTGTATAGCTCGACGTTTGTCGAGTAGTTGAAATGAATTCAAGAAGTCAAAAACGAATGAATGAACCATAAGAGAATGTTTCCGCGCACCCAATATTTGATGACTACCAAAGGGATCAAATCTCCAGCAGAACAAGAAGTAGCTATATGTTTTTCTAGCTTTCAACCATTCATCACACCCATCTTTAGCTTTTTGCGGTCTACTTGAGTTAAGAATAGAAAGTTGAGTTGTATCTGTATAAAGATCGACTACATTATTTTATCGTTTTGTTAAATTTGCTGAATTCATACAAAATCTTTGTGATTTCTTATTGCTATATAATTGGATAAAACATCACTTGTTCAAAGGAATCAGATAGTTTTAAATTTTGTTAAAAACTTCGAAAATTATGAGAATCGAAACTTGTGCATGCTCATACTTCATTAAGAACAACAAATTTCTTCATCATAAGCGTCTCATTAGATGAAGCAGGTCCACATATACAGAAAACATTACACAAAACTAAGTTAAAATTGAGAAATAGTTCGCTTGAACTATTCAAGGCTAGATCATTTTTTACTTTCAAAAACCAAATTAAATTACTTTTTGCTAAAAGCCACTGTATATCCAACGTAGACGTGTTTAAAATTATTTTAACTGATAGAGAAAATAAATGAGTTGTTTTTAGCCATATCTTCTCATTTGCAAACATACAACTAAAATTCAAAAACTGTTAAATTTAATTTCGGTTCTTTTATTTTTAAATAAACAACAATCACGATTTGATATTTTCGTTGTGTAAATTCTTGAAAATGTATGTATATTAATTTTAAGAAAACTTATTTTGTGACATAAATCATACTTACAAAGTTAACCGAATATTTAAATTTTCGTCTTTTAAATTTAGAAAAATCTATTTATAGCGGCTTTGACAAAATTTATATTTTCAGTTTCACTTTTTAATAACTGAATTTTATAGAGTTCCACATTCTCTGTATATTACTGAAAGTGCTTTGAGGGCAAAAAATTTTCTCTGATCAAGAACTAATGTCCTCTGCACATTTCGAGATTTTTTCTCAAAATAAAATAGCTTTTGGTTAAAATTTTTTAAAATACCAGGGAAGCAAATCATATTGGCCTAATGTACTATAGAATCTACATGTTAAAAAAAAAGTTGGAATATCCGACCAGACTGTTCATCTCTATATTAAAAGTTATATCTCAAAGATTTCATCAGATTTTTAAGAATGTCGTAGAACTTCACAAGACTTTTTGCGACTTCGAAATACTTCACGAAACTTCAATGATGAAGCCTCCGCTGTTGCTCTATTGGGTTAGAGCGTGGAGGGAGAAGGATACAGCTGAGAGTGTTCTTGTCATTAACATCAGAGGCTGAAACAGGATGAACTTTTCACTCTGCATCTTACTCCATCTCATCTCGCCTTGCCTCGAGTAAATACTTTCTTTAATTCAGAATTTGGTTCTGAGTTAAGGTTCCGTATCAGACACTGATATTCATAAATATGTGTTCACAAAAGATACAATAGAAAGAGAGCCAACACGATGTTAGTCATAGAAAAACAATATGATTTTTGATGCTAGAAACCATGTTGATACAATAGAAATAAAAGGAATTGCTTGCTAAAGTCTTGGTCGTAAAATATCTGTAAAATATTGTAGTCTTGTAGAATACATTGAATTATCGAGTTCCAGCTGCGAGAAAGCATTTCAAGGCAAGTTACTTATGTAGTGGATGGCTCATAAAAATTGAGGCATTTAATTTTGATCTTTGGGAATTAGAAGAACACTCCAGAGGTTTCATTCCATGCTTAACAGACAGACTATTCTAAATCCTGCAAAACTCTCGGCTTTATTTTCAAGATACGCGTCTCTTATAGTAGAAAAATTGAAAAGACTAACGGATAGTTAGTCGCCTGGCTACAATCTTTAATATTTTTGCTGAACACCAATCGATTTCTGTAAGATTGTGTGTCATTAAGTCCTATTCTAAATTGAGAGTCTTTCATATCAATAAATAAAGAACTTTAAGTTCTACATATCTAGCATCTTCACAAGGTTCAGTCGAAAGAGAATGATGTGGAATTTAAACCGATCAAAGAAAATATTTAGGTAGGACTAAACTAAGAACAAGCATTGTCTGAGGTCTACTAAAAAATTTTTGCAAAGTTTCCAAATTATTATTTAGAAACTTTTCCTCGAATGCGTTTTCCTAAAACTTGTTGACATATATCAATAGGTTGAATACTCAAATGGAGAATCTTGTAGTATATTATAGATTTCGGTAGAGCTCTAATTTCGGCAACCATTTATCAATTAGGCGTTTTAAACTGTCGCATTTGAACAATAGAGCATTGGCAAGTGTTTCCAGCTGTTTATCAACAAGAAAAACTTATGTGAGAAAAGAAGTCTATAATATTGAAAAGCAAAAAATTATCTATGAAAAGAATTAAGAATAGAACCTTTGAAATGTACTTCTAGTTTTTGGGAAAATAATATAAAAATGTTCCATACTTTGTGAACCACCTATTGCAATTAGATTGTGCTATATTACCAATCATCAAAACATATCTCAGTTAAAATATACAAGTACTCATCAAAAATACAAGCAAGATTGATACGATTTCAATGTATTGCAAACCAACAGAAAATATGGGACATGGATAAAGCTAACGAAAGTAAAACAAAAAATCCAGGAATCAGTTTTTTGTCTCCGCCGTACTGTCTAACATATTCGCCATAAAAATTGAAGCTGATTATTATGTGTACACGTTCTCAAAATGGAAGTTTTCCTTAAAAAATTTTCACACAGAAATTTTGGGGTTTTATTGTAGTCCGTCGCGTTTCTACCGTTGACCCACATCTTCACACCCACCATTGTCACCGGCAGGATCTAATTATAAGCACAGAAAGAATTATGTTCGGTTTTTCAACAAATTAATAAAATGAAAAATCATTTAGAAGTGAAAACTATGCTTTTGCAGCATTATGTTAATTAGAATGGATAAAAAATATTCGCGCATACTTTTATTTGCTCGACAGTAGAAGATGAATAATAAATTTCGGACAACAAACTCTTTTTATACGAAATAACTAAACAAGGAAACATTTAAATGACTTGTTGTGATTTAAGAGCTAATCTAACGCATGGTAAACAGTTGTTACTATCGTGTTTATAACCTTGAAATGATGTGAATGTATTTCTATAAAATAGTAATCTAAAAAGTAGTTCGTTTTTTATTGTCGAATTTTGTGAATCCTTTCAAAGTTTTATTATTTTAAATCATATGATACTCACTTTTTATATTGGTTTTTTATCTATCAAATACTTCACCAGTCAAAAAATACATTTTTAATGAAGGCTGTCTACAATAGTTTTTTGTTATCGTGTAATAAGATTCAATTATCTTCAGGTTTTATATAGAAAAAGTTGATTTCGACGAACGAATGACAACTTGAATAGATCTTTTCTTTTTTCTCACTGAACATTAAATTTCAATTCAAGTGACCTAATAAAAAGTCTGTTCTACTTTTGATTAGACTTAGGTTAAATGACGAAGCAAAGTGACCTATAATGATTCATGTTGTCAATTTGCCTGCTTACATGTTTGTCATTTCATTAAAAATTATAATTATTGAAATATTTTTTCTTTTTTTTTACAAAAAAACCTATTTTAATAAGTTGAATAATTACAAAATCTGAAAAAATAAATCATTCACTGTTCTTTTTTGACAAACTGTAGAAAATTATAAAAATACTTCATTTCGAAGGATTTCAAAATTTCGTTCATATCTAACTTGGCAATCATTTTGCTTAGATCAGCTATGGATATACGGTACCAACCATCTTCACTATGCCAATAAAAGTGAATCATCAAAGTCTTCGAGTGTTCGAAACTTTTTAATATTTTCATAACACAATATGGTGCATAGTTATTTAAATTTAATTCAGAATCTAAGAAGAATTGCATTTCTACATGTTGCAGATTGGGAAAATTAGCATAGTTTGGCTTTATGAAATCGGAAACAGCATACAAATTAAGTATCTTTAATCTTTCAATCTTTTTATCCACTTGTGGGAAGAATTGAGTCGTACCGGATAAAACTAAATGTTTTAAATTTGGTAAGATATCGAATAACCATGGGTTAATATTTTCCATCGATTCACCTCCGAAATGAACAGTAGTCACAGTATCTAATGTTGTGTTAATTTTATGTGATTCATTGTTACTTCTAGATGAGTCTTCTGTCGTTTCAAAACATTGAGAAGAAAGTGAATTAAATGTGATTGACGTTAAATTTGGCATTTTCATTTTCAATTGTTTTATTAAATTTAAATTTAATTTTACTGAATTAGAAAAATCAATCGATGTAACATGATACCATGTCCAAGGATAATTTAGAATCTTTGAATCATTTGATTTAACATGATCAAAATCAATAAAATCATAGAGTTTATCAAAATGAAATGGTAATGTATATAAATAGTTTCCATGCATTGCAACTGACCAATTATGATCAAACCAAAATTGATTTTGAAATGTCGATAAAATACTTTTTATATCACTTGAATGGTTCCATAATTTTGCGTAAAGATGAAATTGTTGTAATTGTGTCATTGGTTCTAATAATTGTTGTTGAAGTTGAATACCATTGAGTGGTATATCATCTACTGCACCAATTTTTATAATATTTAAATTCAATGATAAATAAATTAATGATGATGAGAATTGTTTTATAAGACTTGTCAATAAACGAAATTGCTGTCCACCCACAATACCATCGCTAGCATCTATTTTTAATGTTAAATGAAGTTTTTCTAATTTAATCTTAGATAAATCTAGTTCTTCATCTAATTTGTCATGTAGATAATATGTTGTTGCGATTAGATGGAAAATTTTCAAATTTGGTGTGTATTTAAGAAAGGAAAATGCACTTGAGAATTCCGCTGATTTTAATGATAATGAATGAATATTTATGTTGCCTACTATATTATCAATTACTTTCAAACTACAAAAATATATTTCTGATAAGCATTCAAATGTTTCTAATGAGTTGTCATTGTTAAATACTTTTTTAAAGAAAGATCGTTCACACTCTTTTGAATATGCATAAGACATAACTTTGTTGAAAATTTCATTTTTGATTTTAAATGAATTTAATTTATTAAATTGTTCACTTTTCAATATAAAATCAATTTGTTCATAATCAATAGGAACCGGAGAAGAAATAATGATAGATTTTAGATTTGGAAATAAAGTTAATGGAAATGTGAAATCAATAGTATTGATAGTTAAATATTGTATTTGTGATCCAATAATCGGTAAATTATTTTGCCAAAAACTAAAATGTGTTACTGATGATTCGAAATTATTTGAGCAATGTTGATACTGCAATACTATAGAATTCAGTCGTTGATTAAAATAAAAGAATGTATAAATAATATCATTACATGATAAATAATCAAATATGTCCAAAATAATTTCCGTAGCTAAGCAATCAAGCCATGTTATTGAATTGTTTTTATTCATGTTACGAATTCTTTCGAGACTATATTGTTATTAAATAAAATTTGTTGTAGTACTACTATACTGATAATGTAGATAAGAAAAATTTGTGTTGTTATCGTAAAGTCATCTATAAACATGTAACAAAAGTAATGAATTATATTGATATGATGCAATTATTCTCTTAATAATTTCATTTAATAATGTAATTTAAAAAATTTCTAAGACTATCCAATATTTGCATTTGATTTCTATGTTATTAATTATTTTCTATGAAGATGAATATGAACAGAGAATACTCTTTCTTTGTTAAACTAGTCTACTGATCATGTTGAATGTGACACAAATTTTATTAGGGAGATAAAGTGTATCAACAATATTGTTGAGTTTTTCATTGGTTTTACGCACCATATAAGTTAATTTAATAAGAAACCGTTATCATTCAAACGATAGAACTTAATGTTAACTTGTGGAAAATATAAATAACTATTTTTTAAATTTGCATTTATATAAAGAATGAAACTAACATGCAGTAAAATACAACGATGATTTGATCTGAAAAACAAAGTTTAGAAAAATTAAGGCAATGATGTCATTCAGAACATTTCATACTTGAAACTGAACTTGAAAAGACCCTGAAAAGTCTTTTTATGTGTACTTGAAATTAATAATATTAAATCTTCTAAAAATAAAATTAAAAATTAAAATGAGCAGATCATTAAGTTATGAAATCAGTGCCCTCTCAAAACTGAATTTATTATTTCTTCATTAGTCAATCCAGACGTCAGAAGTCGATTGTCATTCGAATCATATCACTAAACTTCATTTCGACTGTGCGCAGCTAGCTCAAAACTCGATATTATAGATCTCCTACAGAGTTTTGCTATCCAGTGTTTACATGGAAAATTTGCCCACCTTCTTCAACTTCGTTAATTGAACTTACTGTCAAATGGAAAGCTCTTTCGTTCCTCTATTGAATAAAATATAAGAGTGTGATAAAATATTCTTGTTTTCCTTTCCTTTTAGATACCATGGCTTGCTTGTATGTTCGATACGAGGACACCTATGACAAAAACATTCTCTCTATGGAGCTGTGAAAGCAGTAGTCCGGCTTTTCAAAGCCTATAAAATAATGCTATTGCTTTGACCTTAAATTGTGGGTGAGATACCTTAGTGAAACGACCAATATTCAGGAGTGTCAAAAGTTGTTCTTTTTGACTGATATTTGACGGATTTTAATCAGAATAATTAGACTCAATGTAAGAACAAATGATATATTTGAAATAGGGATGTTTAAATCACAAACCGAGCATACTGCTGCAGTACTATGAAAAAAAAATTTTACCTTCCTCGATATAACGTAAGTATTGAATATAGCTATGTTCTACAATTATTTGTTGTACAATTCAAAGTTAATGGGACTGATATGACTAAGCGTGGATCAATGACGAAAGGAAATCACTTACTCTATTAATATAAAAAGAAAATACTTTTTTTATATTCCTCTTTTCAATGTGGTCAGCAAAGATAAACAAAACGTACTAGACAATTTTGATAACGTTGATTGAGTCGACAAATACAATAGATCGTTATTTATATTACTAAAAGAAAGAACTTGACCACTATATAAAAATATTTTTACGCTCCTCAATACTATAAGATCATACAGTAACAATTAGATATGGCATCGGTGAGTATAAAAACGTAATAGAGTAGACAAATATAATTCATGGGTATGTATATTAACAAGACAGAACTATTTGTATCACAATAAAAGAAAAATGTTTTTACGTTTCTCTATTCCATGAGGTCATAGAGTACAGATTAGATATGGCATCAGTGAGTGTAAAAACATCAATTGAGTCAACAAATATAATTCATGGGAATTTATATAACCAAGGGAGAGAACTATCGATATCACAACAACAAAAATATTATTTTACGTTTTTCTATTCCAAAAGGTCATCGAGGACAGATTAAATATTGTATCGATGAATCCGAAAACGTCAATTGAGTCGACAAATATAACATATACGTACTTATATTATGAAACGACAGAATTTGCTCTATCAATATGCAAAAAGCGTTTTTGCGTTTTTCTATTCCATGAGGTCATTAAGGACAGATAAAATATAGTATCGGTGAGTGGAAAAACGTCGATTGAGTCGACGAAATAAAAAGTATTAATATCTAAATCATGAAGGGAGCACTTTCTTTATAAAAAAAAATTGTTTTTACTTTCGTTTATCCAACGTGAATATTAGAGATAGCTATAGCTTATAATCCTTTGTTGTCCAATCGATAGTTGCTGATATGGATGAGATTCACGTGTTTCAATCATGAAAAGAGGCCATTTGATGGATTACGATAAAAAGAAAATGTTTTTTTTTACGTTTCTCTCTTTAATGCGTCTATGAAGGACAAGTAAATCATGCCATTGACGTATTTTGAAATAACGGCTAAGGCAACTGAAGTAACGGATGGACGTCTGTATTACCAAAAGAGACCATTTTCTCTATCACTACGAAAAAAGTGCTTTTTTACATTTATCTTTTCAACATGGGCTCGAAGACACGTCAAATATGCCAGTGACAATTGTCAAAACGAAAGTTGTTGAAATTGATGTTACAGGTAGATATTCATTTCAAGAGGAGATATCATTTATATCATTTCATCTATTACTACCTAAAGAAAAAATCTTTCGCCTTAATGCAGTTTACACGATCTTTCAATATATGTAAAACGTACTATCGGTGATCGTGAAAACGACGATTTTCAATCAGATAAACAATTTTAAAAAAACTCAAAATATCGCGTAGGAGTAATCCTGCTATTACATATTGATTGAAAGTAACATATATAAAGATTGTTTCATAGATTTTTGGGTCATTTTGAGTGTTGCTTTGTATTTTTCGAATATCCTAAGTTGAACAGACAACGATAAATTATATTTGTAACATCTAAGCTATCATCCAGAATTTCCTATAATCAGATGACATTATTAAGAACGTGCATCATTAGAGAACATGCTAAATTTATTTAACAGATTTATTTTCTGCTCTTCTTTTGTTAGGATGTGAAAAATATCAGTCGTGTACTCACTGTGAGGTACTTTTATCATTGTCTTCTTATGAAATATAATGCTAAAATAGGTCTAGATATATTTTTTACATACTTAATATAAAAATATAATGAAAAATAGCGGAAAGCAAATATGATAATATTACTTCAACATGTTTACTAATAACATACCCTCTTAACAAGGTTATCAGTTGAGTACAATAAATTTTGAATAATAACTGAAATGCAAGAAGGAAAAAGCTGATAGTAATCAAATTAATCATCGGCAACCGTTGGCAATCAGGATGTTTTTTCGAAGCGAATCTTACAAAATAATCATCTAGTACTTGCAAAGAAATATGTTGTTGTATGAAACGACTGATGAGTCGAGATCATATTGATTATATGGGGTTTGGCGAGCAGTTAGAGTGAGAAATTTATATTAATTTGATTTTTATGCATTTATTGATCACTTAACCGTTCATAATAATAAAAGATAGTCTACAGTCGACTAAGAAAAGTGAGCTCGACACATGAACTCGGAATTTCCAGCACAATTTTTCATTCATATTTTATCAATAAGATTTGAATCCAAACTGTGTGATTATTCTTAGCCATTAGTTTTCGGACTGCTTCTGACTATGCTACAGTAATTTATTATATACTATATGAACACCATACCTGTAACTTTTCTAGGCCTATCTGAACATTATATCAGTAACTTTTTAAGGCGTAGCTAGGTTTAGGAATGAACCATCTACCTTAATTTAATATTAGGTTTCGACCGATTACTAAAGGGTTACTATTAAGTTTTAATTTTTCTGTTAACATTAAAAAGCCTCCTTTCTAGAACATAGGTGAGTTTTATAAAACTTTACCAAAAGTGTTCAAGCTCGAGGAATCTCACTCTAAAAGTGATTTACAAAAATCTTGAAATTTGATTTTTTCGGTCTCAGAAGAGTACCTTGCAATAGGTTCATTACAGTTTTACAAATTTTCTCTAGGTCATAGAAATAGTACTTGCCTGAGTGAAAAAAATGAAAGTCAAAAATTTCGCCCAACCAACAGTTGTTTCAAATTCATCAACACCGAAAATTTACGTTCAAGTCTTATAAAGATCATCTATGCTCTCAAAAACCGACCTTTTCTGATAAAAAAATTGAAATGAAATAGCATCATCGTTATCTCCAATCATTTAAGCACTTAGTTGTAAGTTAATCATGTGCTAAGAGGAAAACTTAAGCTTAACAATAACAGTGACATGATCGATCGAAGCCCAATATTAAAAATTAATCGAAGTGATTCAGCCCTAGGCCCATGTACACCAGAAAATGATATCGATAAGATTTTCAGGCAGTATTACTATATGGACTTCATTTCGGGATAAAATATCACATAAAAACTGCACTGCTGAGTATGTCTTTTGCACCCCATTTGAGAATTTTTTCTCTTCATAAGATATAATGAACCTTATGTTAGTAAAAATCATCAAAAACTCTTTATTATAGCCGATGAAGGTTTTTTATGGGTCGTTTCATCGAAACCGGGACAAATTCATTCTTTTTCTGACAAATCGAAGTTGTGTTACAAAATTTCAGCGTATTCACAACTTGCGACCTCTAGTTAATGAAAATGATGGTTTTTTTACGTTTTTATAGTTCTGAAAACAAGAGAAAACCGTTTTTTTTTCTAAAGCTGTCTGTATATTAGGAGCATTTATATATCTCTAACATAAGTAAACAGAAAATTTTGCCAAAAAAACTCTGCTAACTAATCAAATTTTCTACAAATTTTGATAAACTGTAAAACAGTTCTTAAATTTGATTTACAAAGAGCATGTTTTGAATAATAGGAGCTCTAAGTTTCGTGATAAATGAGTGAACATTTGCCGATAAATTAAAGTAGTCTACTGATGCTTTATCACGTTGCTAACAAGCATATCACGATTCTAACGACAATAAATTCAGTTTTTATTTTGAAAAGTTCAGTGTATTCAGAAGGAAGTTTCGACAAGAACTCTATGATCTAAGAAGTTCTCTAAAATATGTATAATTTTAGCTTTTCAAAAATATCGTATGAATCCATAGTTGCCTAAATAGAGCCACGTACAGAATAATATCTTCTCCTTCTTAGTGTTACATCGCTAACGTTAGTTTTTTAATCGTAACTCAGCCAAAAAGCGATCTTTAACGCTGAATTATTCAGAGTATCTAAAACAACTCAACATATACATAATATATGAGAGTGGCTTTAAGAAACGTTTATTGCTCAGAGATACAGGTATTTCTATTACGAGAAGTCATGCTGCTAACGAATGAAATGACTCATGTAACCATAAAGTACAAATAGCATGATCATATTATTTTTTAAACCTAATTCTTTGTTGCGAAGTCAAGTCGACACTCAAAATCATACTGGGTATTAATAATTTAGTGAAAATGGAACCAGAACATTTTTTACAATGATAAAATTTGGATCTGCGTCGGTTGCCGGCAGATATAAAAGAAAAACATAAATGAGTTTCTGATAAGAGTTGGCCGAGTATTATGAATAGTTAAAATTTCTTTCACTGAAATATATTCGTCTTAGCCCTTGATGCAGAATATTATTGGAAAATGATTTACTTATAATCTTTATTTTAGTGGAAAGTGAACATTTTAAATCACAGCCTGGACAAGAATATCAAACATAGCTTCTCTCAGCATAAATATACTTTTATTCAAATAGTTTACTTCAAAGTACCTTTTATTATTTAAAAGGAAGGAAAAGATTGATAATGGTTGAGATTGGTTGCTTGAAGAGATTTTATTTCTGCTATGTCAACCTCTCGCAAAAGATGTTCGAAAGTAGGCTCTGATATAGTCGGCCATAGAGAGCTTATTTATGTTGTATACACATCGATTGAAATAGTCAATAGTCATCACATGTACATTGAACACGACAGTTGAATGACAATCATCACTTTTTATCTGCCTGTCTCATGAACAACCAGGTTATTTTCAGAGGGTTCAATACCACTTTTCAAGTGTTTCAAAATGGTATAAAAACTTCAAGGAAAAAGCACTGGCGGCATAACCAAATCCTAAGGATACTGTCGTCGAGAGAACGTTTTGAGTCTTTCTTTTTACTGGTATTCAGTAGATTTCGATAAGAAAATTTTGATTTGAGCGACAACTACTATGGTATTCTGAGTCAGCATCCCAAACTGAGTGGATTTATGTGTATTTCAATTATTGTCACAAACTTTTTTTCGGTTCAAAGTTCACTCTGGGTCTTCCTCAGAGTTGGGTCAAAAAATAGGTTTCATGAAGACTATGCTTTTATTGTTTATTCATCTGCTATTTGCAGTTCTACCATTATTTTATAATCTTAGAACTTGATTTTCACTGTCAAACTTTTCGATGCAATTCGGTTTTTCATTGAACCATGAGGGAGACCAGAAGTGAGTTGTTCAACAAAAAAGAAAGCTTGCGGAAATATTTGAAATGCATATATACTCCATTGAGTTTGGAATTGCTGATTCAGAATACCATACTAGTTTTCACTCAACTCAGAATCTTCTTATCGAAACCATAAACACCTGTATTGTAAAAAAGTTCTTATATCCAAAAGGAGAGAATTTGTCTCACAAGGTAACTCAAGAATACGTATGGTTTTGCTGAATACCGTAAAATCTGGACATTGAAGTGATGAAGACTTATGGGAAACGTTTATTTTTACGTTTTTATTGCCTAATTGAACCTCGTAAATAAACAGCGCCTCGATGTGAAGTTTATCTGTGACGTCAAATAGGAAGAATACAGTTGAACTTTTAATAATTATTCGTTTCTCTCGTGAAAGATACGTCATTCATTTCTATGCTATGTGTCAGAGACGTTTTTACTTTAAGCATGACCCATTTCCAAGAAATAAATATAATTGTCGGCTCATTTGAGGGCAAAGACCTCCAGTGTCATCATGGAAGATCTGAGTCTATTGTATGGCACTAGAAAACATTGTAACAATCAATGGCTATCAACACATTATGAACAACCAAAGTTTCAGATTTTACCGTATTGGTTAGACGTTACTCATTAATATGTATCTATTATGTCTGCTCAACTTTCTACATGAGAAAAATACAAAAACATCAAAGTGAGTTCGAAACTTTCACTATAGTTGTTCGCTTCTTTCTCATCTCGACTGACGTGACCAGAAAAGCTAAAAAAACGAGAAAGCTATTTTACTCTAAACAATAAATAGAAAGATCAAACACTAATATTACATGAACGTTTGACTGCTTCATATGTATTTGCCTTATCTGTGCTTGAGTAAAAGATTTCGACGAATGCACTAGAAATGTAAAGACTGACTCGTATTAAGTCACTTGTTTAGGTTGCCGATCTACGATGTACATTCATTCTTAAATGTTTTACACGAAAAAAATAAGTTGCCGAAAATTATGTCAAGCGACGCATTAACAAACAATGAAAAGCCTACGAAAAAAGAATTGGTTACTACTATGAATGCAAGAGAAAAATCATACTATCATACAAAGAATACATGATTGAATGGACGGTTCATCCAAATGAATCGGACAGCTAACTTAACTAATGTGGAGATGAACAAAATAGAATTGAATAGAAAAAAATTCATATTTCAGCATGTAAATAAAAGATTGAATTATTAAAGTAAACTTGTACGAACTTGAAATGTTCTCTGTGAATGACAATGTGACAATGTCAAAATTGTTCAGAACTAAGGTACACAATGTGCTGAATTATTCTAAAGCGATGATGACTCACGACACCACAAACAATACTGTTAACTGAGATTAGACAAATCAAACTCATAAAACCGCGTTTTTTTTTTACTTCAATGTCTCTATCATAAAATTTATATTTTTATTTGCTTTTCTGACAGGAAAATGTTATCTTGAGTATGTTATAAAGCTGCCTTGCGAACCATTTAAAAGAAAAGGCGCAAATCACAAGATTGGTTTGAAAATATCAACTAATACAAAATATACGAAATCATCTATACAATGGAAGGAAAGAAAGAAGGAAATGAAATATTCTCAACTTTGATGCACAATCTATTCGTTGGTCTAGTCTGAGAAAAAAAACAGCGGATCCAAAAAAACAAAAAATTTCTTCATCATCATGATAAATATAAATGTGTCTTAAGATTAATAGAGAAGGCAAACAAATCGTCATACTTCAATTGATTCTATTTAGTAGGCATGGTTTATTCATTTTCCAAGTGTTTAAAAAAAGTAGTGAATTTTCGATTGCATCACTGTTAGATTTTTTTCTGACCCTTAATGTGATAGTATTAGTGATATAACAAACATATCTTCAAACTCACCAAGATCGAACAAACACGCTCGTAAATCGTCGTATTTTGGCATATGATATGGCTCCGTATTACGGTTGTATTTCTTCATGTTGTATACGACGAAATACGATCGTTTGTCGACGTAAACGAGATCGTTTACTGAGACAATATAGGAAGATCGTATACAGTCTTCGTTTTGCTCCGTGTTTTGCAGTAAACGATCGTATTTCTCCGTATATAATACAACGAAATGCGAAGTTATACGGTTGTTCCCGAATGTATACGGATTGCGTATACTTTGTCCTGGACGACGGATGCTGAGTTTCTTGAGAATGTGGAAATAATCATAAATTCAAAGAAAAGAACCATCTTGAAAATTTCTATGATCGCACAAGTATTACACACATGAAAGGGAAAAAATATGACGATAACTATGCTAATGACAAGTAGGTGTGAATCAAATTTAAACTTTAAGAAAAATAATACATAAACGAGCTAAACAAATAGACAATAGAAAGCGACATAGTTTCACACATATAAAGGAGAAGAAGCAGTTTCATGCCTTTAAGAATATCCTACTATTTTATGATTGTTAAAAAATAATTTGTCATTCTGATAAAGAAGCTGTCAGCGCAATTCATGTGGGATTAGAAAGTAAAAACATGACGTAGCTGCTCTTGCTAATCACAAAAAGATTGTTTTATTCTATATATTCTAGGACATATTGCTTTACCATCCTTGAGATGGGGGTGTATGTAGGCATGAGTGCACATGCAGGTGCGGATGCACGTGTTGGTATGAGTGTAAGTGTGTGTGATGAGTTAAGCAAGGAGCAATTCCCACATCTATAGTCACATACAGTGACTTGAAGAATGGAACAAAATCTTCATTATAATGAAGATAGGACAATGCAAATTTATATGCTTCAAATTCACTCATTGAGACGAATACTAACATCATTTTGTCCATGATTTTGATTGAAAATCGAATTCATTGCATTTACTTCATCGAAATTTCTCTTGCAATTAATGAATTTGAAATGCACTATTTTTTATACTCTAGGATCCAGAATGCCTTGTTTTTTCATGTTTGATTTGAAAAAACGGCTGTCATTAGATTATTTTGTTATTTTGAGTCTATGAGCATCCACCACCACACTCATAAGATCTCATAGTTCACAAGAACTATACAAATTAAAAAATAGTATTTCATTGTGCACTTGCGGCGTGTGAAGAAACGCATTCGACTGTCAACGATGATTCATAGTTTTGTTTCATTCATCAAATATAACAATCGATGCTTTCCACTCATCGTCATTGAATTAAATGTGGTTGTATACCATCATTGTTGAATGAGCTCTTCGAACCCATTCAGAAGCATTTCTCTATCATTTCTACTTTTTTCTTACATGGGCTTTTGAACACAAAAATAATAACTAGCTTCAATAGCGAATGGTCTACCAAATTATCTATTTACGTCTTATACACTTTTTTGCGTCTTCTTTCAGTCGATTCAGTGTTAGAAATAATAGAATGAAAAGTATTAAAATGTCATTAGGTTCACAGTCTGGCATCTGAAGAAAGTATCTCATAAGAGTGTTTCAATCAATTTATACTAGACATAGTGAAAAAAGCTACGGGATGGATTCGAAGGATCAATTCTACAATAACACTTCGGTTGAGTACCGGTGTGAACATCTTCTCTCTATCCACGTTCAGACCCATACTAACCAACATAAACTGCTCGTTTTCAATTGGATGCCCTCAGGTCTTGCCATTGAAATTTATGTTTAGAGTTTAGTTTAGCTTACAATATGCCAACATCGTTGGTCGCTTCTCTCTAATGAAAGAGAAACAATTTTAATAAACCTAATATATTCTTTATTGATATTTTCTCTTCGACTATCAATCATTCATTTGAATATTGTATTTGTTGATATCACTGCTTATATTGGTGCGACTTTAATTGTACTGACAGATATGTTATATATTAGTTTTTCTTTCTCACATAACCTATGACATCAATGAAGTATGCACACTACACTGTATTGTCGTTGTTGAATTACAATACTTGGAATTGTAAAGCTGAAATCTTGTTCTTCTTCAGTATCGCACCAGATCTCACAAAAAAGTTTTTATTGGCTGAAACTTGTTGCGTTTATGGGAGTCTATGTAAAATGATTGATGTACTTGCTTGACTGTTTAAATAGTTGCTCTATCAGTCAATAGCGCTATTAGAAGAATCATAGCACGAAGCTTTTATTAGCATAGTGAACAATAGATCAGATAAGTGATAGACTTCGATTCAAATAGAAGTCAAAGCCTATTGGAAAATATCCTATGGTGCGTGAACTATAACTCATTTTAATTTTGTGGAACTCACATATATTTTCGAAGAAAATAGTGAGTGTAAGTTTTAAGTTCGATTTTTTGCGGCTCCCCCCCCCCCCCCCGCCCCCCCCAGATCAACCGACGGCCGTCGTACCCGCCCGCCGCCCACACCCCCCCCCCCGCCCCACG
>CAJNSZ010000014.1:755754-820842 GCA_905329745.1 Rotaria sp. Silwood2 | reverse complement strand
TATACTTTCGCAGAAAATGGGGGGGCGAAAGTGTAAAGTCGATTTTTTGCGGCCCCCCCCCCCCCCTCCCTTACAGACTATAGCAACAGAACCCCCCATTACAGACCCCCACATTACAGACCTTAGCAACCAATAATAAAAGGTATCAGATTTTCGAGTGTTTTTTTTTGGAAAAATTGATCAAGTTATAATTTTGAAAAATAATGAATATCATTATTTTGTTTGCTTTGTTTCAATTCTAGTTTTTGCTGCGTCAAAACCAACACTTTGTGGACAAGTAGATAATGTTGTTTATTTTCTTCATTCTTCATTGATTAAGTTCCTTCGAAAAATTCTATTTAAGTTGCCTCATTGTGATTATCTAAGCGCATCAACTTGTTTTCGAATGAGCGAAAACTTATTCTTCTCATAAAACAATCTGTTGTTTATGATTCTTCGATAGAACAAACGATAAACAGTGAACTGTGCAAACCCATCGATCACGCTCATCTTCATGTCTAATTTTTCGAAAGCTGAAGCTCGCAAGTTCATTCGTATACGTTGATTTAGAACAAGTGCTCGTTACCCTACAAATGTAAATATACTAACTGTTTAGTGAGTTTTATCGTATTGAAAATATCAGGTTGAACATAAAAGCTACTGTGCCGATTCTTGCTTTGATTTTGAAGTTTCACACTGCAAAAAAAAGCGAAATAACGCCACTCGACATTTATTTCGTTAAATCTCTTCACTAAGAGCCTATTTATAATAGTGAAAACTCCGTTTGTTTTCATTGAAAAAATAGTATTCTATTTAATTTAGATATTTTCCTAAAGGAAAATCCTGCCACATCAAAATGTCGTTGATAAACACCTGTAATTCTTCGGTTAATCTAAGAAAATTACCTTTGCTCTACAAGATTATATAAGTTTCAGCAAGTTTAACAGTATTTATTGTAGTATAATATTAAGTGTGTGCTCGCCTGTAACTTTTTCAAAGGCCATAGGCTCAAATAACCACGGAAATACTTCGAAGAGTAGAAGAGATATTGTATGCGTAGGATCTTACTCACATCAGTAGAATGCAGGACCAGACGGGTGGATCATCGGTATTTGGTTCTATCTATAATATTATCTGCAGATCCCGACCGATTTTCAACCATAGAAGAAGATGAAACCTTGTTTGAAAGCATCCCACATCAAGATTTTCAAGCAAAATTATGGAGCATTCAACTTCTTACATTTTCCGCCTTATTTTTTTTTCAAGCATAAAAAACCACTGAAGTGTATCTTTAGCAGCTGAGTTTTACGGAGGACTTCTGCCTATTAATTGTGCAACAGATGGATACTCGCGATCCGGCTGTCCACCTCATTTTCTGAGTGAAATTCAAAAATCTATAAGTAAGCGCTGCCTGGAGCTGAATTTCTTGACTATTATTAATATGCAAATATTATTCTCAATAGAGAATATCATAGCTTGTTCTTCCTTTCGAAACAGCATTTTTAATGCAGAATTATGGTTTCAATGTCCATAATCGAGCGTAGACGATCCACTCCAACAAGACCTTTCTTCTAATCCTTGTTTTTTACAAATGTAAATAGTGTTGACTCCTTATTTTTCAGTTACACCCACAATAGTCAAGTATCTTGAAGAATCATCTTAAATCACAGCAAGATTGCTCAGCCAAATGCCATTTCAACAGTAAAATAGATTTCTCTTCTATTCATACAAGGGTCTTGACAAGTGAACATTTTGCCATCATAATAACCTCTGTTTTTTGCTTTCAACATTTTTCAATTATTTCTCGTTTCACTTATTACGGGACACCCTTTATCGTTCTGTGTTTTTTTCAGTACTGATAACTTTCTGATTATTCTTCGGAAGAATTGACATCGATGTTCTCTTCATGTCGACAGTATCAATAGTAAAATAGTTCATTTGTTATTTGTACCTTTTTGATAGAAAGTATTAAAATGAGAGATAATGAGACTGTTCTACAACTGTTCTACTTCTGTAACTATTTCACTAGAGATTTCTGATGTATACGCCAGGTCAACTGATTCGAGCCTTATGTTCTTCCATCCTTGTACCTTTTAGATGAGAGCATTTAGTGGGAGTGTTGACACGTTCAATAGGTGGCTTGTTTTTCCTATAAAATAAGAACTCTATCAAGTATATTATCCTAATGCGAGCGGGCCATAATTGTGCTGATACATTGGACTATACTAGAGGGAAACATCAGTCTATGGCTCTTTGAATCACTGCAACCTTTTACATCACCAAGGGAACTGGCATCAGGGAGATATAGGTATGTAAAAAATAGAGTTGCAAGAACTTTCAAGAAAGACGAAGCATAGCTATTGACCATCCGTACTGTTCATCGATTGTTCTTGTTTCATTCAATTGTTTTGTGTCCATTAAGAATTGATATTGAGAATTTGGTTTGTTTTTTGTTATTGTTTGGCTGTAGAGGTGGGGATAATGGCATTTGCTGTTGATCGAGTATGATTATATCACACTGTTTCAAATCAGCATCTTTTAAATTCCTTAGTTGTTGAATTATGTTTTGTGACTATTGTTTGTTTTTCTTTTCTAACATAGCATTAATCATCCATTGCATAACATTTGCTAATACAACTATAACCTGCTTATTAACCGCCGATCTTTTATCTAACATGCCGATTTGCAAAATTTGGTTGTAATATTTATTTCTATTGGACTTGTAGTATCTAAAAGATCATTGAGTCAACTTATGAGCTCACTTCGTTGTTTTTTTTCAAGTTAGTTTAATGTAATATGTGACGATCCTTGTTGATATTCTCATGCTGAAAATCGCTACCTGTATGTTTAGTTACTGAAAATTCCATCACTTTCTGATGAATTGTCTCAAATTTTCTATTGAAATCGATCTAACAAACCAATCCAATCTTAATAACTTAAGTAATATTATATTTTAATATTTGAAGATAATTATTCACCACCGAGCATTCCATACTAAGTGAAGAATGTAGATCTTTACATGGTGCACATAGTATACCAGTTTCTGACATTGGTGATTATAATCTCATATATTTAGACATTTTTAGCAATGTGGTCCTACTTTGCATTGGAGCGTCTTTGTTCTATTTCTCTGAAATCCGAGCAATAAGTCGTTTTAAGGCCAGGTATGAAGGCAGTAATTGGAAGAAATATATATGTCCAATTGCTATATGACCTATGGTTAATATTTCTGTATATTCATTTGCATCAATCATACAAAAGCTGTAATTGTTTGTTGTTCGAGGACAATGATAATTAATTTTTGAAAAAGAAATAGATGATTGAATTGATTTTTTAAATAATTGAAAAATAAATTCATTGGATAGTTCAGCAAGTACATAATTTAAAACTAATGCACAGCAATCGGGTAATGAACGAAACCGTTGTATTTCCCTCTTAATTTTGTCTATTTCGTCTGGTTATTCACAATTCCAAAGCATCAAGAACTTCCTCTTTTATGATATACCAGATTTAGATCGATCAGTATTAGCAGGTACTAAAGCAAAAAATCACCATTCATAAGGGCAGCTGCTGTTGAACTGTTTATCATATGTAGCTTGCAACGTCCATAGCTGATGAGATTCGAATTTGGGGCGAGTTAAATTCAACTTTAATGTAAAAGCATGGTAGATTATTAGATATCGCTCGTTCGCAGTGAAATGGAGCAAAACGAAGACGAAGCACTAATAATGATGATGTAGATGCAGATGAAAGCATTGACAGTGTTGGTTCATGATGACATGATTTTTTCGCTTGTCTTTGAGACTGATCTTCTGAACCACTCTTGATGAGTGATCATTGTCGTGCTGAAGACGTTTGGTTGAATGATGATGATGATGGTGTCTTGGATAGTCGATAGATGTCTTCGATGTACGGTTCTGACGATCATAATGTTGCCGTTGGATGGATTAGAGCTGATTTGTATGGCCCATTTGTTGTGATAGATGGTGTACAGTTTATTATTGTGGGATGGGAGATGAAAAATAAAGAAGAACATGAATGATGAATAACTTTTCTGTTTTTTTTAATTTTGACATCTGTATATACAATTGTTGTTTCTTGTAAAATTCAGTCATGTATTGAATAAATTAAAAATTACCTTTAATTTAGCCATGCCAAATGATCAAAATGAGGCTGATCATTCATCGCACAGATTTTTCACGGGATTCGTCTGTCATGGTCATGAATCAGATCAAGAACAATAGGAATATTGAGAAGAAGGAGAAGTATAGTACATCAAAAAGGTAAAAGAGATATTTACTTCCAATCGATATGTGGCCAAAGAAAGGAGTGATGATGAAATATCACAGATTAAAAATTTCGTGATCAAAAGTACGTTTTCTTGATGTGGTTCATCCGAAAAGTGCCGTGATAACAGACATGCCATAGACAACAAGCATTGCTTTTGGACACAGATAGTATAATGGCAGTATCCCCGTTTCGCACACGGGAGATTAGGGCTCGATTCCTTACCGTGTCCATATTTTGTTTTCATCATTCTGCGCTTTATAGACTCTTACGTCAGTTGAAAGAACGAAAGCAAAAGTTTGTAACCATCATGCTTACACATCACCTGCTCGTTTCTCTTATAAGCAAAAAAATATGTTTCGAAACGGTACATGAATAAATGCATTCAAAGTTTATCCTCTTCTAGAGCAACTTCTCAAGTTCATACTCTATCCAAGCGTCACTCTTTTATAATTGATGCAGAAACAATAGAGTAAACAGGTTTTTAAGTTCGATTTCATGACTACTTTTTGCGAATACTTCAACTGCAAGCTGGCTGCCAATGAAGAGAAGACATGTTGCCACACCCATAAACCTATTTTTGCCCATACCTACACCCTCACCTACTCACGCTTCCTCTTGTTTGCTTGGATAAGATCAAAATCGATCAAGAAATCAACTGTGTCTCGTGGAATCGGAGAATGACGCTAAATAAAACATTCAAGAACAATTAATGAATCGAGAAAGCCCACAAGCTATTTGATTTAGTTTGCCAGATTTCAAACGGTGCTCATAGTTTAATCTTTCGAGTCAACTGCCGTTCGCTAAATTGAGTTGTACGTTTTTTTTATGTGAATCTCATAATTATGTTGTTCATGGTTATAGAATTCATTAGAATCAATTCTGATTTCTTTCTGTTGAGCAAGGTGAGAAATATTCGATTGATCATCGGAAAAAATCTGGTTCGAGCACTGGAATGTTTACCAAGGATAATTTCTTAAGTTTTTTTCTTGCTGATCTCAGGAAGTTCGAATAGCCTCTGGTTGGATAGTTAGTTTTTTAAAAGCCTCCGTCATGATTCAAATGGTTTTTGTTTTTCTCAGGATCGATTCAATGCAATGCATTTGAGAATATTTTGTCCAGAAGGAACTCTTCATTTCTATTCAAAGTCGATCTTTCTAGATTAAGTGTTTTGTTGATTCTTGATAATGCAATGTGTTGAAATGTGTACAAGTTAAACGATTCATCGGAATAAACGAAGGCATAAGAGTTCATCGTTATAATAGCAAAGGAGATGAGTAAATATATTTAAGTCAAGTGGTCCAGTTTTTATTCATTACATTGAACGAGAACCAACTATCAACCAACAATACTACATCCATATACTAGCGTAGCTCATTGTTAACGAAATCAAGAACCAAAGATTCTTCTGTGGTATTCGCGTTATTGAACTTCATTACGATAACGAGAGGCTACATATTGATGAAAATGTGCTCAATTATTTTGAAGCAGAATGCATAACGATGGTGCTACACCTACCCGATTCTACCGATCTATCCACAGGCGGATTTTTTGCTATTTGACTTTATAAAACAAAATCTTAGTGATCAAGATGATTTCGAAATGATATGCAATGATGTGTATAAGTTTACAAACTCGTCAAAAAAAGAAGAATACGAAAAGCTTTTGATAAATGGAACCAACGGATGTTCTTAGGTGTAACTAACCAGGGCGACTACTTCAAACATTTGTTGAAATAAAAACTTGTAAACTTGCTTCATTATTCTTTTTTGTCGTCAAGCCACTACTATTTTTTATATTCTTTCAATATGATGACATCACCTGAAGGAAAATGGAATTTTGTAGAATTATCGAGCTCGATTTCGATTATCAGTATATTTAGAAAGGAAATTTTCTTGAGCCTTCTATAAGATTTTATATTGTCGTCACTACTACTTTTGATATGTCCTTAGTACTTTTCTTGCGTGTTTCATAGTCTCCTTCCCAATGCACCTATTGTGGTCTTCAAATGAGTAATTCTGATTATTCTATCATACGGATTCTAATTCAAATAGTACTCATCGTCCCACTAGGTAAATTGTTGTGTGTTGCCAAATGAACAATCGAACGCTATAATTAAATCAGTATTTGTAATTTAAATATTGTCACGCCTATAATAAAATGTCAGAAAGCGAACATAAATATGAATTTATCTTTCATGATTATTGAGTTATTTATTAATGATAAATCGGCGAGTATGTACTATGTAATAAATGTGCTTCATTTGGTAGACGCGACAGGTGGTAACAAATAGAAAACGAAGAAAACAACTCCATTTTTCTAAATGGGCGACACATTGAACGAGACGATTCACGTTGTTGAGCAAATCACTGTTTATATATATCGAATAAGTTTTCCTCCTCTCGTTATTCTTGGTGTAGTTGGTCATATTCTCAACTTGATCCTTTTTGCTCGACAGAATCTGATTTCCAACTTGTGTTGCAACTATTATTTGGCTGCTTCGTATGTTACAATAGTTGAGATTCTTGTTGGTCAAGTATTTCGTGTATTGCAAAGCGGATTTGATGTCAATTGGCCCTATGCGTGGTTGTGTCGAGTGCGCTTTTGGCTTGTTTATTCGGCACATTTGACTTCAGCAAGTCTGATCACACTTGCTTCTTTCGATCGTTTTGCTTCATCGTGCCTTCAAGTCAAATATCGCCGATGGGTGAATGTTAACGTTGCACGACGTTTGATTCCATTTATTCCAATTGTTGCCAGTATATTTTACTCGTATATCTTGGTACTGTTTGACATTGATTCAAACAAAAAAACGACTGCTGTGCTCGAAAGGACTCCGGATATCGATATGTGCCCGATGTAACTTTTCTGATTACACACGGTCTAGTCTATCCTTGGCTGATGGGCACATTTAGTTTTCTGACTATTTACAATGTTTGCCATCGTCGTTCTATCTATGAAAAGCATCCGATATCGCCCTTCAGACGCTACCGTATTCGAGACTTTCAACGTATGGCACTTGCGCAAACGATTTTCACAATTACATTAACTCTTCCTTTTGCTGGCCACATATTATATCAAACTGTAACTTATCATGATTTTAAGAGTAGGAAAAAAGTTACATGGGAAGAACTACGTGTGTGTATCATGCGTTTTTTGTGGTTTTTGCACGACAGTGCTACTTTTCTCGTCTATTCATGGTCGTCAGCCAAATTTCGTCGTGAACTATGGCAATTTATACATGAACATCGGACTTGCAGAACACAAAGAACTCAATCAACGATAACGTAGCTTGAAGCGTCTGAAGAACAGCAAGAACAGAAACTATTGGTGGTGCTGCTAGCAATACTAGAATGTGCACATTTGTCAGCAGTCAGTACTCAAATGAACAGAACTTGTGCTATCTCGAATTGAACATATGTGTTATTATCGGTATTGCAAACACCAGACCATACCTATGGGACGCGTTATCTGTTCTTGTGCTTTATGCCTTTCTTTTTCTTTCGTCTCTTCTGATCTTTTGTCATCTATATTCATACACAAAAATAGCTGCTTCGTTTCTTTGTGTGTATGTGTATTTGGTTGCGTATTTTCGAGAAAAAAAACAAAAGTTAAGACTAAAAAGCCTTAACAAGGTATATTTTTCGTTATTTCATCCCTGAACAATAAGTCTTATGTTGAAGGTTTTTTTGTTCGAACCCAAGTTATCAATGTTAATCTGTTTAGGCGAACATTAATCTATTACTGCTGCTGAAAAAAATAGGTCTATTCAATAATATCACCTATAGACATATTTTCAGCGAAGAGTTAGCTGTGGATTGTGAATAAAGAGACCATCTAAAGCTACAGCCATATACCCGCACACATCCCATGCGACAACGTCATCATAAAGATTCTCTCACTAATAACAGTTCAAAGTTGAAATACAAAACCGAACAGAGTTGGAACAGTACATTGACTAACAGAGACTGAATCACACCGAATTTTATTGATTGGAGTTCGAATTCAGTTCAGTTCGACCCCGTTTTTGAAAGAGCGAGAAAAGTGAAAGTCTTATGATCAATAAGATCTTTTTTTTTGCCACACTTAACGTTGTGTTTTGCTCTTGAGAATCGTATCAGTGTATATGATTGCATTCGATATGATGAAGTGTTTATTACTGGGATGATTCAGAGTTAGAAAGTTGATGTATTTCATTTGATACTACTCGTTAGTAATGGATGAAAAGGTCGTCAAATTCAAGGGGAACATAGGAGTAAGTAATAGTGACAAAAAAGGACAATTTTAGGGCTATTTTCTCTTCTACCGAAATTCAACGAAAAAGATTACGCTAAGGCATGTGTGCTGCCTGTAAAAAGACGTTACGCTGTGCGCATCCTAATGAAAGTAAGTGTTGTGAAAGAGCTTCATCTGTGCTAGACACGATAGAAAATATTACTTTCATCTTGCATAATAATCAACAGAAATGGTATTCTAATATACTTGAAATTTGCCAGACATTTGATAGATTATTTGTCTTCCCAATGGCTGCGTTGAAAATTGGAAAATACAAAATACAAGAATCATTTATATCATCCTTCTGATACTCTCTATGAAAGAATTTGAAATCTGCTGTCTCCCGTCAATATTAAATGAAGTTATTTTTCCACATGGAATAATGCAATTAGCGAATCTAATGATGACGATAGTCGCATTTGAAGCATCATCACTCATCGTTCATACCCTTTCTTAAACCTCGATTCTAATGATTGGAGAATCTTGTTTTTTTAATGAATTGTATAACCAATCACATCACTTAATGGTAGTTTATATAATTGCTATCGTGTCAATATTCATGATTTCAGTGGTTCAAACTTAAGTGTATTCTTTGTATTTAAACGGCAGTTGTTCACTGTTTTATGTTTTTGAGCATGACAACGCTTAAGCAATTACCCATGTTGATTTACCTCCGGTGATTTTATTCTTTTTTTCTAGTCAAATTGCACATGCAATCAGTACAGAATTAAACAGGTAGTGAGCACAGTAGTGCATTTTTTGTTTGACATACTCAACTAGTCAGCCTTCTGCTATTTTTTCAACCACAATTGATTTTACTCTTCTCAACATTGCATGAGATAGCTTCTACAATTGAAACAATAAACAAACCTGAAGACAATGTCTAACTGAGCAAGTCTCAATTAGAAACTCTGATGGCGACAACTGGCATGGACAAAGAGAAAATTCGCGACATGCTTGGCCAATGTATCGATAGCTTCATGAATATGTCATCACAAACTTTATTTGAAGGGAACAGTTATCAAAAGTGTTCTCATAGTGCTGCTGCTAAGAACATGCATTACTGTTACTAGCTTGATCTAAATGATCAATGTCAATGAGATGAAGCGCATTTCTACCTTTATCAGCAATAGAGATAGAATGTAGATATATTAGTATATTTCTAGGCTTCAGTCGTTAAAGTTAAGTCGTGGATCACTGATCATTTTTGCTCTTATATTTATACATCTCTGCAAAAGAAACTGTGAAAAGTTTTATAATTGAATTCAAGTACAATAAAAATCGAAAGTCTACATATAATATTCTATTACCTAATATATTACTTCAAATTATCTTATAGGTTTCTTTCTAAATGGAATCCATCTATGATCGAAATTCCTGTCGAGAAAAAATCGTCCAGAATGTGCATGAATCTTCATTGGATTCTAGTCTGATATTCAGCATAATCTTAGAAAACGATTCACATACATTGGGAGCTCAAAACCCTACTAGAACTCACATCTTAGGGCTTTTTCTATGTCTGGAAAAATTAGAACAACCCTTCAAATTGTCTTGGTATTTTAGAGGAAGCAAAAGGGAAACTTCCCAGCAGTGGTATAACAGAAGAACAGTTCCTTGCATCATTGTCTGGATCATCATGCAACATCAAACCGAACACTATCAATTTAGTCAAACGTCTCGTTGCTACTGCTGATTGTAACAATTCAGGTACAATATTTTCACTTGAGCATTGCTTATTTCAAAATCTTATTTTATTCCATTCACTTTGTACACCCATTGAAAAGCCCTGAGGAAGTCCCTTGCCTCTTTCGTCAGATGAGAAGTCAATGAAAATCAAACTGCGGTAGATTTCGGTCGGATTTATTTTAAAATTTCATAATTATACATGAGTTGAAAGAAATGTAATAAAGTTATAAGTTAAATCATGAGAAAGAGTAAACGATTCTATCCATCCACATTTTTATGAAGTTCTTTCAGTATCCTCATATACTGTACTTTTCTCTTTCGTTGGCTCATGTATGATTACCTGTTCTACGAGACGTATTCAATTCATGTAGCACGAATACCATGCTGAGATAGTCCTAAAAGCATGCAATCTGGGGATAAACATCGTAAATGAGGTCAACTGTTTTTAAGCAATTACGTTGTGCCGAAGTTTAGAACAAGGTTCTCGCTGAGTCCGAGGAGCTTTTCAATGGAATGGTAATGTTAATTGTGCCTAGATCTTCAGCTGATCCTTTAAGAATAAGACAGAATTCTTGGTACACTGATCATATGTCAAAAATGAGAAAAGTTATCATAAATAAAAAGACTGAACTGCCTTCGTTCTAATGAAATTTTCTAGGCACGATTGATGTATACGAGTATATTTTGAATATGAGAATGCTGGCCAAGGATGATCCGAAAACAAAGATGAAATATCTGTTCAAATTGTGCGATTCAAATCGTGACGGACTTCTTAGTCAAAATGAATTGGGAGACGTTTTATTCATATTTTTTCAGTTTCTCGACAACAAGGACAATGTCGACAGAGGAAACTGAGGAGATGACCCGGAGGGACTCGAGAGAAATGTAAAAAATGTCTTCGATAACAAGACTCAAGTATCGGAATAGCAGTTTCGACAAATTTGTGCTAAGAATGAAAAAATCAATATGATTACCGGATATCTACATCCGTATTTAATCGTGGCACTGACATGGGGCGCCCAAGTTGATGATTAACGATACAGATCGTTTACCTTTCTGCTCTATGCACTGACTTGCTTTTTTTTCATACTGCTGAGTGCACTAATCGTCTAAAACTAGATTTTCACTTCTTGTTTTTTCAACCTCTTGTGCATCTCTAAACAAATCATCATAAGATATTTGAATAAATTCAATAAATTTAGTTATTTCAAACCATTTTGTTATTATTTTTTCATCAGTGAGTAAAGTCGCTTAATTTTCACAGTCAACGGTTTGATATGATCTAAAAAAGCCGGAATTAATCAATGTGGTGGTCACCATACTTGCATTTTTTTTTCTTTCTTTGAAGTATTTGTTGCATTTCGTATTATCAAGCATGCATCGAATAGTCGTGCTTTACTAGTTACAGAAAAAATTGAAGCACTCTTCTTATTCTCAATAATATTGTATTCGTGGCAAACGGTAGTTGGTCAATCTCGTCTATAGATTGACAAATGATTCAAATCACCACTCACATTTAGTTAGAAAAGCAAGACTCCTCTTATATCTGTTCAGCTTTGCGGATGCAAATACTGTTTTATAATCTCGACATTGTAAGGCTTATGAGGCGACATATATCCTAAAAAAGAATTCCTTTCTTATCCCATGAATACTTTTAACATATAAATGATAGACTTACATTGTCTTTCTTAGCCTTACGAGGGAAACTTCCCAAGTGCTCCGTCGCTTTTGAGTCAGGACTTAGTGCATCTTTGCGAGCTTAGTGAGTTATGTCTACCATAACAAGAGTTCGTGTCCCTAGCTTGTTTCTGAGGAAATCGAACGTTCTCAGTTTTATAGCTGGATATTTTCATAAAGTCTCAACTACGTTGTATAAAAAGATTCTCCGAGTTTAAAGAAACTTTCGGTATTTGTATGGCTTTTAGTTCTGCGCATTTCGATTAAAAAAATGTTCAGAATACTTTTATTTTGATGTAGATATACTAAAAATATCGTAAGCAGCAAAATCCTAAAAACTATTAAGACATTCTTTTTTTAAGAATTCCTGGGGTTTTGCTGCGTACGGTATTTTTAGTGTAGCTCCATCAAAATAAAAGGATGTCGAAAATTTTTTAAAATTGAGATGCTCAAAATTAAGAGCTCTACAGATGCTGAAAGTTTCATCGGAATCGGAAGACCTTTTTATATAACTTAGTTGAGACTTTATGGAAATACCCAGCTAGAAAACAAAAAAACATTCGATTTCCTCAGTAACAAGTTAGGGCCACAAACTCTTTTTACAGTAGACATAATTCACTAGGTTCTATAAGATACACTAAGATCTGACTCAGAAGCGAATAAGTACTTGTGAAGGTTCCCTCGTTAGTATATCATTGTGATTATTTTTGTTGAAAAATCGCTTTATCAAATTAACTGTGAAAACAAAAATTCAATGGCTATAGCAACTATCAGACATTTTTAAGTGGCTACATTGAAGTTTCTGATCTGGAATTATATAATAAGGAAACAAAGCGTCGTAAAACTATTAGAAAAAGAGCCTAAAATTGAAAATTTTCCTGCTTTATTAGCAGATCTGGTGACTCTGATATTGATTTTTGTTGATATTGTAGCTTCAATTTATTCTTTTCTACTATCATGATCATTCAAATTTGCGTCATTTGAAAGATTACCAATGAGGAAGAACAGATTATCGAAATTGATACATTCTTGTTTATGGTGTGTATTGACACTGTTTGAGACAAATTCTCAAAGGTAAGTATGTACTGATAAATAATCTCAAAAATCAGAAATTTTTCAATTATGAGGATATAAGAAATGTAGTACAGCATGCATCTGGCGGTAATGACTCCTACTAATAATCTTTCTCCTTCACAGAAGAGATGTTACGTCATTGAAGTTATTTGAACGATCGAAAAGTGTGTTACACAAGTAGAAGTCCTATTTCATCGTCATTTTAAATTGTAATTTAGTTAAAGTAGATCTCTGATTTTCCGAACTTAAAGTATAAAGTAGTTTATACAAATATAACCAATACAATTACTCATTAGTACATTAATTTATAGAAATCAAAAACAAAAAAAAAAGACAATCAATAAAATATACAAAACATAGCACCATTCATTCTCTTTTGCTTTTAACACAAAAAACAAAGGTATTAATAAAAATCATTCAAGAAAATACAATGAAAATTTTAACTACTAAAGAACTATTACAAAAAAAAGTATGATAGATGTTATTTCTTTTTCGTCCAATCTGATTGATATCTTCGTGATGTATAATATTCATAAGCGGCTCGATTACATATGGGTAACCATTCACTAGCTTGATCTTCAACAGCCTAAAAGAAACATATTACAATCTTCAAATTCAAACTCTTTTCTCCTTATTTACTTGAAAATAAACATAAGCATCAGTGCCATATCCATCAATGGAATGAATCTCCATATCTCCATTAAAATATCGAGCATAAAGTCGACTCTATGCATCAAAAATCATTATTATATTTCAATAGATATTACAAGTAGACATACTATTGGAAGGCCATAACCAAAACCTGCTAATGGAACTGGGCCTGAATGCTGAGAATCTGTTAAAGATACAGGCCTTGGTGCAGTTGAATACATGTATCTGAAAATTTTATCAGCTTTTGAACGTGGAATTCCACCTCCACGATCACTACAATGCATCAATAATCATTTAAAAAATAAAACCAATGATTATCTTTACCTAATACGAATAGTTAAGTCTTCTTTTGCTTTAATAATATCAACCTATGATTGAGAAATAAAATCAATTGACTTGAGCCAGCAAAACAAAACAAAAACAAACTGTTATGGGTGATAATGTATTGCTTGATTTTTTATTTTCTGCAGATTCAACAGTTGCACGCATGGAATTCTAAATAAACATAATCTCATTAATAGGAATTCATATTAATTTATACTTTAAATAACTCAAACATAATATGATACAGATGTGATGGAACATAAGCTACACATATTGGTTCATCGGGATTTATTGCTAGACAAAATAACAAATCAATTTATACAATGAAAAAATAAATAAATACCATTAATACAACGAAGTTCCAATGAAGGAGATGTTAAATAATACCCTTCACATAAAAATTGAGCATTTTCAAATGCTTCTAAAATAAAAAGATATTATATTTCATTTTACACTAAATTACTTATTTAATATTACCTTTGATTCTATCTTCTACATAACAATGAGGATCAACAAAACCAAGATGCGTAGGGTGTTCAGGTACTTCGTCACCAAAACACATAGCTAAGAAAAATATTAATAAGAAATTGTTCGAAACAATACTTTACTCACAATCGATAGAACCATGGGAAGTTATTTTCAAAAGAGAAATACAAATATAATTTTTTTTTAATATCAACGAATGAGATAGCAATGACACATACGTTGTCAAGAATTGCTTTTAGAGCGATTGGTCCAAGGGAGAAAAAGCGTATTTCTTCGTATTTTCAGGCATTTCTACATACTTCTAGGTATTTCTACATACTATGTGTAGAAATCCCTAGAAATACGCTTTCTCCCCTAGAATTGACCACTGTCGAAGAAAGTACTAATATAAAGATAAAGTACTCTAGATACGTTCTTAATCGATGATAAAATAACTTTAGATGTAGAATAATTTTAATCATAATCAAATCTTTATGAAACTAGCTCAACTCTAATATGATTTCAATTTTCGATAGCACTTTATCAAGATACAAAGCATTCTATCAAAAATGTTGTAATCCATATTAACAAATGATAAGACATCAATCTTTCTATTGTATTCAATTCGAAATTATTCAAAAGAGAATGTACTATAAAGAAAAGCAAATGTTAATATACATCCACATAAGTCATAATTTATCAGTTTTCCATGATGATGTGCTAACCTTTTCTAGATCACTTTTACTCATACAAACTGTTTTGATAAGCATTAATTTCGAATAGTTAAGATTTAGTTTTAGATATTTCCTCACCAGTAAAACCACATGAGTGTCCGACCGAAACAAAAATGATTAACTCTCTAATTCTTGCTCTTGTAGTATTAATAATAAACAATGTTACAGTGAATATATATCTTGAGATCAAAGATCTGACCATTTTTGGGTTTAAGTTAATCTTATGAATGCTTCCATATGACGAAAAGCAATTAAACTGCTGTCTTATCTAAAATTTTTCTTCAGAAGAATCGATTTAAAACTCTGAGACAGCGAACACCTATTTCTAAGAGCATCGAAACATAGTATGTAGTACAATAGCCACAAACTCTAGAAGGCAGAGTCCGTCAGGTTGGTTTCAATCACAGATCCAATTGGATACGAATCTGAAAATTCTGGATTTGACAAGCTCTATTCGTCTGAGAAATATGTAGAGTGCAGTAGTCACTAAATAGAAACAACTGAAAAAAAGTTTCTCGTATCTTCGAGTCCACTATCCGGTTGCAATTAGAAAATTTCATTGAGATTATCAATTACACGTTGACCGTGCCCGAGTCTGAGAAAATTTGATGAATCAGGATCGGATCCACAAATTTTGGACTCGATGGACTCTATCAGATGTGCCAACCCTTGCCACACTTTCTCCTTCGCATGCTGAATTAAATATTGGATTAAGTATTTGAAAATAAATCTTTCATGGACATATTTAGAGGAACTTGATGAAGCTTTCTCAAGAATTTGATACCATCGTGATTTAAATCTTAGATTTTATCTAAATATTGAATCAAATTAAGTTCTTACTATGCTGATAAATGAGTAAACGAATTGATATTCGGGACAAATAAAACCGATTAAGAAAATATTGTATTTGCGATTCTTCATATTCTCTAACTTTTCCTGAATCAGAAAATTCCATATAACCCTAGAATAAAATTATCTCCTTACAGGAAACAAAACAACAAGATATATATATATATTATTAAATTACTTGTGCTAATGTTTCCACAACATTTGTATGTCGTTTTCGTATATTTTGTAGAATTTCAGTAAATCTGTATAGCATTCAATATAAATCAGTTTTACTTTGTATTGGTTTTTTTTTACTTTCTAACAGTTTCATTTGTTGGTTGTAAATCTTTAAAAGAATGTAATTCACATAAACTTGAACCATACCATCCATTTACTGTTTTCACACTTGGCATTTCAAGAAGACGTGGAGGTAAATGTCCCATTTCTTTCATCATTGACGCAAGTCGAACTGGTAATTCATTACGAAGAAATAGAAATGATTGTTGAGCATCACCTTCACGTGCTATTTAATTGAAAAAAACTAATGATTATAATCAATGAAAACATAAAAATAATCTACCGAATTCTATAATTCTTTTCATTGTCAATCCAGTTGGCGGATATTGTGCATAATGATCAACAATACGTGCTAATGATTGTTGTGGTGAACGTAAACAACGAGTAAAATACATTATTCTTTTCTTTTTGTTTTATTAATTATTAAATATTAAATATTAAAAATAATTTTATTTGTTCTACGGGTTATTTTATATAATCTCATTCTATCTAAAAATTATTTAATAGTCAATATAGCTAAGTCAAAGCACTATTTTTAAACAAAAAAGTTAAATAAATAGAAGTTAGAAAGAAAAATTTTTTCAATTTGATGTCCAATCAGAACCTTTTTTCGTCGTATATGAATAACGTAATTTACTAGATACTGGTAAAAGTTCACTAGAAAAAAAATATAAAATTGCAATCAATTTGCATTGATTTATACTTAGAATAATTTACCTAGCGTTTTCTGGTTCTGCCTAAAAAAATAACAATAAAAAATAAGTATGAAAATTTAATCTTATAGCTGTTTAATTACTTTGATCGAAATATATGCCCAAGTGCCAAGTCCTTCGACAGATGCTAGAGCTAAACTTCCTTGAAAATATTTTGCGTAGAGACGAGCTATTGGTAAACCATAGCCAAGACCAGCAATAGGTGTTCCTTTCGCATCACCACTAGGATCTAATTGAGGTTTAGGTGCAGTTGTATACGTATAATGAAATAATTGAGATAATTTTGAGCGTGGAACACCGCCTTTACAAAATCGTAATTAAAGATTACATTTAAAAAATAAATAAGCTGTTAGCGCAATAGCTCTACGAAATTAAAGTGTGAAACATGACATAGCTGTTGTTGCTGATGACAAAGAGATTGTTTTATTCTGTCTATTTTGGGACACATTTCTTCCGTATCTTTCTACTTAATTCTCCAGAAATGCAATAAGGAAGTAATTCATATAATATAAATAAGCGTTATCGATATACGATATTTGATCTTATATCATCTCTCTAATGGTCTGTGATGAACACTCTCTAACGTGCCTGTCACGTCTGTGGAAGTTCACATTTCTACTTTATAGTTCAACATTTCGTTTAGATCCTGTTTCACAAAAAAAGAATCGATTAAAAACTATATTATTAATTTATATATGTCATTCGTATGATAAATCTAAGTTGTTCATTGCTTTCTCGATGCATAAAGGTCTCTGTATGTGAACTCTCGATCGAGTTGATATTTTCCTCATCAGTAGTAGGCTCCCATAAGACCAATAGAAGTCTAAAAACATTTATCTCTATGCACTGTTTTTCGTGATTGATGATAATTTTGTTAGTTTTCTTACCCATATCAAGATATTTATGGCACAATTGAATGACAATTTGTAGATAGGTCTCATAATTATTAGAATATGTTAAAAACTTCAGCTCAAAAAACGAGATATTGAACCCGTGTATCAGATAGAACGACCAGAAAACCAAATATCTTTAGAATTTAATGCCTCGCGAAAAATATATTCTTTTAAACTGAACTTTTCAAGACAATTGAATAACTATGAAACCTATCTATGAAGAAAATTTCAAACCAAAACTCCATAATTCAATTTCTCCATAAATATCTTACTATAAATGAGAAAACTAACAAAACAATCACAGACTACGAGACATAAAGCATAGGGATGCATTCTTTTAGGCTTCTATTAATCTTATTGAACTCTGACTATGAGGAAAAATATCAACTCAATCAATGACTCACACTGGGATCCTTCTTCATAGGAAATAATTTCATATATTTTTTATGAAGACTTTTGGATCAAAATTTGGTTAGTTTATATTCAAAAGAAATTATTTTCTTCTCCAATATTAACAAGACTAATATTTATACCTTTCTTATTCATTTTATTCGATTAAAAAATTTCCGTGAAACTTACCACCTCGATCAGCAATTTCTATTGTTAAATCTTCATGACCTTTAACAATACGAACTTGTACAGGTGGATATGTTTTCGTATCCAAGCCACAACGTTCGACAGTTGCACGAAGTGAATTCTTTTTGATAAAAAAATTAAAAATTAAAACTTTCTAAAAAGATTCACAGAAACTTACTTTTAATAATTCAAATACAATATGATAAATATGAGCTGGAATATAGACAACAGTTACAGGACCGGTTTCGTTACTTCGTGCTAAAAATAAAAGAATAAATTCGTGATTTAACATTTTTTAATTTTCAGTATAACATTTTTACCATTGTAAGATGAGATTTCGATATCAGGAATTCGATATAATGCTCGTTCGAACAAATTTTTTGCGGTAGCATAAGCGTCTATAGACACAAAAATACGTGAAGGTGAAATAGATAAGTAATCGATCTAAAGTAAATATTATTTTTCATTCATTTACCGTCGTCTTTTTTTTTACATTACAAAAAAGAATGATATAATATTTTTTCTTTCGTATGCGCCTGCGTATAGGTTTAGTTAAATGAAAATTTTCGTAAACTTATTTAAATATTTATTTAGTTTCAAAAACGTTTAAAATGAAAAAAAGAAAGGACAGTAGAAAGCATACTCATAAAAAAATTAGACCAAAACATTCCCGAACAATGATCGAGTTCATCGAAAGCTTCTAAAAGTCTAACATATATCTAGTGTTACGACGATGTTGACGCATCCTATCGGTTTACGTCTGTAGTCGTCTTTATTCTGAAGTCATCGAATAATTATATGATGTATCAATTTTGTAATTCAATGCGTAGCATAGAAAGCCTTGAGATCTTCTATTGCTTTAAAAAAAAATGATGATGTGGAAATTTTATACGAGTGAATTAAATTTCATAAATCTGAAAATTATTTAATTTCAAATGAAATTCATTAAATGAAGATTCAATATTTTCATAAATAGATTAGTTCAGAAAGATGTCGACTAAGTCGTTGTATATATTTATTCATCAAGGTTTTTCTATTGCGTACATAGAAAGAATGACATTGCAGATATAAGTATCAATATAACACAGATATATTGAATTTAGAACGAAACGCCATTATTGATTTAATAGATTTGTTTAAATCAACGGGCAAAAAGTAAGAGAGTAAGTGCAGGTTTGAAACTCCCAGTACCTCAGCACCTTTTACTACTGATACGTATTTGTAATTAGACTAAAAATTAAGGTAATAGCTATAAATGAGAGTCATACTATTTTAATTGGATTTTTTCAAACAAGACAAGATTATTTTTCGAAAATAAGATTTTTGTATAAAACTTGACTGAAAGCTTCTCGTATTGAGAAATCCAAATTTCTAATCGGTTTTTTGAAAGTCTTGAGTTCGATTTTTTTTCAGTCAGGGAAAATCTATTGCAAATAAATAGCTAAATGTTAGAAAACGTGAGTAAACCACAGAAAATAGGGCTCCCTGACCGAAAAAAATTGAACTCAGGAATTTCGAAAAATCAATTCGATATTTGAATTGCTTAACCCTGAAAGCCTCTAATCAGATTTTATTTTAAAAAATCGCCATTTTCGAAAAATAACCTTATCTTGATTGAAAGAATCGAATACAAGCAGTATGACTTTCACTCATGGCTAACACTTTAATTTCCAGTTCTAATTTCAAATATGTATGAGCATTACAACACTTTGTAGTAAAATTTGGCGCTCAGATACTGCACTTACCACCTTGGCAAGAGTTTGTTTTAATTGAAATAAACCTATTGTTTGTAATATTTGTACTTGGCAAATATGTTGAAAATTTCATTCATGCAAAGAAAAAGGCATTAAATACAATCCAAAATGTCATTCTAAAAATAGGACCGTATGTGCAAATATGTAAATGACTTTTTAATCAATAGACAGCTGTAGTCATCTATAGAAACTTTTATGAAATACTTAACATTTACGTACTTTGACCGATTAAAAAAAACTTATGATATACATTTAAATTGAATTGTACAAGGCGAAAACTTTCAATAATTATACTTAAACTGCAAACAATATCTTTGTAATATTTTTCTAAAGTGACCTTGTTTTTTATTTGGCTAGGGAAAGAATACTCATAAATACTCAATTTTATATGTACTTGGAGATAAAGTACGATGAAGATAAAAAAATATTTTGACATTGTGTTTTTATCTGTGATAAAAAACAAAGAATGAGATATTTGATTACACTTGATTCACAGGTGCTGCATTCATCTATTTTCGACCTTGAGATTATTGCCACTTGATAAACTTATACCCTTTAGAGCATACAAAAACAAGTGGTGGAGACTTTTCAATACTGCATAAAATGATAGAGAAAACATTCTCTCAATAGGTACTGATAATAAATGTAGTGCTGTATATTTTTTCAAAATTTCATGATTCTTCAACTAATATCATAATAATAAAACTTCGATAAGAGCTGTTTGTTATGATACATGACGACAATGCTAAAGCTATTTTCAAAGAAAAAAAAACGAGTGGTGATACTTAGAATAACTTCTAACAGAATCAAGATAAATCATTGCAGTTTTCACTTTTACAAAGAGAAGACGAAGACACATCAAACTGTATATTACAGACTTTTGTTTTCATCTGTTTCATTTTCCAATCGATCTTTTTGAAAGCAAATCTATCTTATGAGATGTTTAAAGGGAATTTCTAAATTTTATCATTCAGAAGTTATGAAGGATGCCTCATAAAGTTGTGGATCTCAACAAAGATTAGTTTATATGCAAACAACAAGTGATATCTATCCAATTATATCTACATGAGCTCTGAACAGTTAGAACAATATTTTACATGGCATGTCATCCAATGACATTATCCCTTTTAATCATAATGAAATACAAAGAAGAAACGTAATAATTAGGCTGTGGTTACAAATAATAGCCACACCCATATCATAGATACTATGTATCGCTTTGGATAGCTGTGTTGCGTTACATACGATCAATT
Organism: Rotaria sp. Silwood2; assembly: GCA_905329745.1. Lineage (NCBI taxonomy): Eukaryota > Metazoa > Rotifera > Eurotatoria > Philodinida > Philodinidae > Rotaria > Rotaria sp. Silwood2. The sequence continues at coordinate 799,376 of CAJNSZ010000014.1, read as the reverse complement.
TCTAGTTCATTAAAACTTCTTAAAAAATGCTGGTCGACTTCAAGATTTTAATTGTCACGTTTCTTCTGTTTATACCATGATTATTAAAAGAGATAATGCCATCAGATAGAATGCCATTTAAAACATCGTCCTAAGTACTCAAAGCTCATATAGATATAGTTGGGTAGCGATCACTTTTTATTTGCATATAAGATGATTTTCGTTGAGACATAGAATTCACGGGCACCGTTTATAAGTATTCTACTGGAAATTTGAAATCGATTTTTCTACCAATTTCTGTTTTGAATTAAAAAGTCACTTTATTCCTTTTTCCTTTTGATAAAAAGCAAACACTTTCCGATATTTTTTTAGAAAGTCAATTAAAGAACATTCATAAAACATATTAGAAAAATCCATACTATACGATTCGATGCGTCTTAATCTTCTCCTTGTAATGGTAACAGCTGTAGTTCTCTATCTTAATTCTATCAAAAGTTATTCAAAATACATAAGTAATATTTTCACATAACCTGCGATGCACAAGTAATAACCGAAATCTCAACACATAATTTTTCGCTCAGAAACATCGCAGAGAGTTCAATCTTTTTTCATGTTGAAAAAAAAACCAAAGTTTGAGCTTCAAAAATATAGAAAAAAGCTTTTTAAGATTAACTTTAAATGAAAAAAAACTGTATACCAAACGTATTACCAAAAGAATTCTTGCAACTTCTATCCTCTTCAAACGTATCTCTCATGTCATTTCGACTTATTCTTTTTTATAACAGGTTACGTATGAAATTATATAAAAGGATTTTTATCACTCTTTGAAATGGAATACGATAAATTTTGTTTTAATCCATTTTACGATGGACGCAGTTTACAAGTTTTTAATTGATTTCAAGCATTAAGTCATTTGACTTAGGCAATAATTTCCAGATAGTGAATGAATTTCCCGTCTTTCTTTCTAAAACGCATTTCCCAAAATAGCATGCGATTTCTATAAATTCAAATTAATTTTAATCTTTACTCACATGCCGAAGTTCTCAATAATGAATTTTTCTCAATATTCTATCTGTTCCATGCAAAGTAGTGCTTTCTATAAAAGCAAAAAAAAAAGTGCAATACGTTTTATTTACTGATAAAAAAATTTCTAAGAAACTTTCTCAAATGTAAAAAACTCAATAAAGTTTTGTAAGAACTACTTTCTTTTTTATTTAATTTTCAACAAAAGGTTTTTTGTTCAAACTCTAGACAAAATATAAGCAAAACAGTATGTTGTAAAAGCTCTTTTGACGATGTTTCTCAGTAGAGAACCATGGATCGATATTTTAGCAACTATTATTGCATCATAGATTATTTCAAAGTTCTCACTATTCTAATATATAACTTATAATAAAAAAAAAAATAAAGTTTGCATATAAACTTTAAACGAAAGTTTACCTTGAACAACACTGAGTACGTCACAATGAGGATCAATGATACCCACTTGTTGTGGACGTTGAGGAAATTCATTACCAAATAAAAAAGCTAGAGAGATAAGATTCTTCTAAATTGAATCAATAAAAATAAAAACTTTTATTTACTATGTTGATAAATTAATGTTCTAATACCAATACGATTCATAAATATTCGATCATAAAAATATTGTAAATGATTTTTTTCTATTAAATCAACTGGACCCGTTTGTTCCATTTCCATATAGGCCTAAAGTCTTGAAATTATTGAATTCTAAATAGATATTCTTTTACTAACTCGTGCGAAAGTTGGAACTACATCCGCATGTCGACGTTGAATACCAACTAATGTTTCTGTAAAACTACATTATGTTAACAGAAAAACAAAAAAAAACAGATTAATTCTTTTATAGAACAAAAACAACAATTTAACACAAAGTACTTGCGAAGTGTTGTTGCAGTTGGTTCAACATTTTTAAATGCAAGAATTTCTGAAAAACTTTGATCATACAATGAATTTACATGTTTCAAACTTGGCATTTCAAGTAATCTATGAATTAAATATAGATTTTATTTATTTATTTCACTTCATTTCAATCATACCTCGCCGGTATATAATTCATTTCTTTGCGCATGTGAGACCATCGAACGAGTAATTCAACACGTAAAAATTTGTATGAATCTTTTATGTCACCATCAACGGCTACAAATAGAAACTAATAATAAAATTTTTTCTTTTCTAACTTTCTTAAACATACCAAAATCAATAAGACTTTTAAGTGTTACTGGTGTTGGCTGAAATTTTGCATAATATTCAAAGTGCTTTGAAAGCTTGAAAACTGTTCGGCTGAGATGCATATTATTATTTACAGTACCAAGATATCTTAAGTATAGTCACATTATTTTATATATGTATGTATTATAGTAATTGAAACAGAGTGAATTTCTTGTTTTATCCAATTCTTATTCTTATTAAATTTTCTTTATCTATGTTTTTTTAAATTTATATATGATTGGCACCACTTTAAGATTGAAAGAAAACATGATGATATCACTTTTTTTTTTTTATTAGACTTTGTCCTGTTTAGAGTATATTGAAATGATGTCACGAAATTCATATGAAATGAAAAAAAAGATGAATAAAAAAGTACATACGTTGCACATATAACTTGCAAAGCTCTTTAATGACGACTATACGGAACCAATAACAATCTAAAGAACAAGATATCAATACAGATATTTCTAGTATGTAATGAGAATGTTGGTTTTTTTTTTTGAACAAAGAAACAGATCGTTATTGAAACAAACAAAAATTTATTTAAACATGAAAGAAAAAGATAATTAAGTTTATGAATTAAGTAAACGTTGTGTTGTTTGTGTAACTTTATTTTCAATATCTGTAACATTAGTATCAATAAAAGCTAACATTTTAAAACATGAATCTAGTGTTTTTGTTAATTGTTTTATATTTTGTTCATTAACAAGTGTTGCATCAAGATTTTGATTTGTTGTCAAGTCTGTATCATTATCATCATCTTGTTCATTCATTTTATCAACAATTTCTTGTAAATCTTTTGTTGAACATTTAACTAATGAATCTAATTGTTCCATTACTTGAAAAGTTTTCATACGTTCATTAAATGTTAATGGTAAATTTTGATATAAATATAAATTTTGTTGTTGAATTGAATAAACATCATTTTGTAATGGTGGTAATTGTAAAATATCATTTTCTAAACGTATTATATTTGTTTCTAATTCTTTTTCATGTGTACCTAATAATTTTAATTCATCTTGTAAATGATTTTGTTGTAATTGCATATGATTTATATCACGTTGTATTAATTGTAATGTTTCACGATATGTTGATAAATCAATATCACGTTGTCGAACTGATTGTGATAAATTTTCATATGATAAACGATGTTTTGTATCAAAATCAGTTTGCCATTTTGTTAATAAACGTTCAAAATCACGATATGTACGTGTTAATGGTTTAGTTGTTGTTGTTGTTGCTCCTGGTGCTGATGTTGTTGTTATTGGAATAATCGATGGTGTTGTTGTAGTGGTAGGTGTAGTAAAAAAACTCATCTAGAATATAAAGAGAAAAATAGTAATGTTTGTTTTATTTATTTTATAATTTGATTTGTTTCATAGATTCTTGAATATTATGAATATCATGAAAACATGTTTCTAAATCATCTACTGTATTTATAATTGAACTATCTGTATTTATTTGAAGTTTTTCATTGAGGTGTTTCATTGTTTCATCAAGTTCATTTAATTGATTATCAACTGATTCCATAAGTTCATTAGTTATTGAACGATCGTGCTCTATTTTATGATTTGATAAAAGATTTGGTAAAAGATTTTTACTTTCATTATTTAATTGTTCAATATTATTTTCTAATTCATCATTATATTTTGTTAATGATTGAATTGATAATTGAAATTGTTCTAAATTTTCTTCGAGATTTATTAATAAATTTTGAGTTTGAATAAATGATTCAGTTGTTTTATTGAGTGATTGTTGTTTTTGATTTAATTGATGAGCATATTGAAGAAGATAATCTTCATTTTTTAATAAATCATCATGCCATTTATTAATTATTTCTTGTAAATCATTTGACGTTTTATTTGGTTTAGCAAGAATTGTTGCAATCAATTCATGTGTTGAAGATGAAGACATTGCTTTCTATTATGAAATAATTTCAATGAAAATAATAATCTATAAGATACCAGGAACAAAGGTCGATTGGATGTCGAATAAATCATATTACGAAACAGTTATTCATACGATAGATGTCAGTAGTGACAGATATACGAGTAGTAATATTTCACTCGTCATAGTGATTGATCGTGTTGTGATAGCTTGATACAGATAGAATTTGTCAAAAAATAGTGTTCAGAAAGATAGTTTCAAACTAGAACTTCGATTTTCATAGTCTTTAAATTAGATCATACTCGTCTTAAGCATAGGGCAGATGACGACAAGACTATCTAGATTCATTGTTTTATTGAAAAACTGTCGCGGCCCTTTCGATAATCAAGTATCGAAGTGAAAAAACTGTGAAGTTCAATAAGTATAAAGAAGTCTGACGACATTATTCGAACTTAAAATCATTCGAATTTTGCTAATCATATAATAGAAAAACATGTCAATATACGGTTAAATTTGGTATCTATACACTTTAAACCTAATTTTGTTGTACTTTTGGATAATTTATTATATCATATACAATTCCGCTGATTGAATAGATCAAGCAGCATTAACACTATAGGTTTTTCCCAGTGGGTTAAAAATATTATTCAGAATATTTTCCAAAGTACTTTTAGCAACTCATTAGAACTTATTGAACTTTTCATAAGTAGTATGTTTCAGTTGTCTTGAAAATTTAATAAAATTAAATTAAAAAAATCTGTTTATTTTTTTCAATTTATGTCGAATTGTCAGAACTTTTGGACCCCATAAGTATGGTTAACAAATTATATAAAGATCCAAGCTACGATTCCAAAAAAAAAATCCTGCACACACACCTCCATAACTCTCTCGCTACGTCTATTTAGAAGATATTTATTCTACCAATCCTCTAATATCAAATCATTACTAAACGCACCAATTCTTTTCCTTGACGACTTATGTAGCATATAATCACACTTCACAGAATAATCTATACAAATACACGTAATCAATCAAAATAAGTCCTGAAAAAGAAAAAAAATGTCTGCATTTAGTGAGAATCTACAATAAGTCTCAATACAGATCTAAGCCTCGGGATCTACCTCAACACTCGAAATACATCCTACACAACGAATAAATATATTGACTCATTGAGATATTACAATAAGTAACAATAAAGAAACCAGTCCCGCGATCTATCCCAACACTCGAAATTTGTTCTATCAAACAAACAAATATCTGGATTCATTTAGAAACTCGAATCATTCTCAATAAAGAAATAAGTCCCGGGATATACAGTGGAGTGCAAGAATAATTGCCGTTAGTGTTTGATAAAGTTACTCTACTGAACATGATGAATATTGAAAGTTTTTTTATAAATAGATTATACATACACAAGAGTACACAAATATAATAATCAATAGTTAGCTCTTTTTCCCTTCAGCCAAAAAAAGCAGTAAACACTATAGCTTCATCGATACACTCAAATAACCTAGGATCGTTTTTCCTAGGTACATGGATTGTGTTCTAGTCTAAAAGATGTGTTTGGAGAAGAGTGAAAGAAGCTATAAACCTCGTTTTGGATCAAGATCCTGTAGTCGAAGATTCAGCTCGATACGATGTCTTCTAGATTTTTAAAGTGGAAAAGAAATGCAACACCATCTTCTCAACTTTTGACCTCTATTTGACGCTGAAGATGAATTTTGAGAATCGTTCACTTGGAACAAAATTTCATCTACTAGTCGAGGTTTGTCTACTATGAAAATTTCAAGTCGGTCAGATAAGTCATTGTCGAGATAGTTTGAAAATCTGATGGGAGCGCCATTTGTTTTGGTAGTTCTACACACCATGATCCTCCGTTTGTTTTTACGATGCCGTGTCGTTGGAGTTCATTTGCATTTCGTTAGATACTATGGACATAGTTCTTCCTTAAGAAGACGATTTTCGCAGCGCTACGATTGTCCTAGTCGTGGTAGTGTAAGATGACTGTTTGATATTCTAGAAAAGCGGTGGATACTCGAATCATGATGTCTCTCGCTCTACCGAACGGCACTTTTTGAGAAGTCGTGTTCTGATTAAAATCTATAGCACATCCTTGATTAATGATAAAAGTTTCAGAAGAATCCGTTCATGCGCTTCACAGATATGACTCAAGAAAATACGTAAGTACAGCGGCAAATGTTTTTGCACTTCACTGTATATCAACACTCGAAATAAGTCCCAACCAAGAAACATAGATCTATATTCATTGAGAAACTAGAATATGTTTCAATTCAGAAATAAGTCATTGGATATATCTCAACAATCCAAATAAATTCCAATAAAATAAGTTCCGGTAGCTGCTGAAATTTCATTCCCGAAAAAAGAATTATAATTTTTTTAATATATACAGTTTGTAGAAGTCAACGAGCTCTATCCAATCATATAAAAATATCAACAAAAAAATTCTACTCGATTTTTGAATTACACGTACCTTAATAAAAACAGATTAAGTCTGTTAGTAAACTTGTGCAAGACCTAGATTAAAATATATTCAACTATTTAAAGAATAGATTGAAGTTTACCAAGTGTATCATCGGTAATTTGTTGTGGTTCACAATAATAATCTTCAGGTTTTGAATCACCAAATATCGAACTAACATGTCAATGAATTGATCCTATTGTTGTTTGTTGATGAGGATTTTTTTATAAAGAAATCTAATACTACTTAAGTATTTTCTTTTTCAAAAAAGATTATCATGTGTATCTAAGAAAATAAATCAATTAATAAATTAATTAAATTAATTAGAAAATATTTACTATCAATATCAGTTAGTTTTTTCGTGATTTAACTAGTTATGTATCGAAAATTAATTTAAAATTTTGTTGTTAACAGAGACTTGGATTAGAAGCTGAATGTTTAATTGTTTTCGATGAGCCCGGTGAACTTTTTTTTATTTGTTATCGGTGACCGATCAATTCGTCGCATATAAACGAGAAGATACATTGATTGAATTAAGTGATGTAGTTTGGAATGTTATATAATTAATCATGTAAATGTATGCTCTAATATGGAATTATTAGATCTACATGATGAACAGAAGACGCACTACAAAGGAACAAATAATTTAATTCTATAACCCATGTCGCCACTTTTTTAACGGCTGCGTCGCAATTTGATCGCAGTCAAACAAGAAATAAAGGCAAAATTCGCTGCTATTTGGAGTTTACGACTCATTCAGTATTTTTTGCGACTATTTTCTGTGATTTGCAAAGCTGCTCGATCACTGGATGAAGTGGCTTGGAAAAGTTTTGAAATGAGTTTTAGATTTTCGGTGATGCGATCAGTAAATAAAAATAATTGTATTAAATTTTATAACATTAGAGTGTTCTGAGGATATCATTATTTAGAGGCAGCACATTTAAATTTAAAAAAAATTGTTTTTAAATGAAAAGTTAAAGTCAAGTTAAGTTTTTTTTGAATTTAAAGTAGGGAAATTTTTAGAAAAAGGTGACTCAAATCGATTGACTTTATTTTTTTTTGTGTTTTTTAGAAATATAAATAGACCTTCCTTTATGAATTGTGCTAATAAATTTGGATGTTTGAGCGTCTTTATTATATGGAAGACTGAAGTTCTGAAATCATGTATGATTTGTTCAGAAATTTTCATATTTATGAGTGTTAACGTCCGCGCTCACAAAGAGCGACGAACACAGTTAACGTGTGTGTGTGTGTTTTATTCTCTCTGTTTATTCTTTTACAAAACAAGAGTTTATATACGCACATGAAAAACATGGACAAAATAGAAAANTATGATTTATTCGACATCCAATCGACCTTTGTTTCTGATATCTATCTATTTTATATGCATTATTACCTCGTTGAACCTGGCCGGACGATCAATATAATTCATTGAACCCTTCTGCCAATCGTGACACGAGCATAAAATATTACCATCATTCCATATAATACGCGTTACATTTGATCCAACCAACCAAAACACAAAGATAATTGGATGTCGTAACAATGCCTATTAACCATACACACTACCCTCATCGACATTTCAATCTTTTGAATATTCTGCAATTTGTTTTTAACATACTTTTGAGAAAAATAAGGATTCACCCGATCAAATATTATAATCATTCAACATCAAAGTCGAGGGAACATATTCGACATATTTTCAAACCTTTAGTTCAAGAAAAACAAAATTTCAATATACTAAACATGAAAAATGCCCTTCCTGAAAATGATTACTAAGCAGCACACTTCCCTATGAACCCTCACACAATTCGCCTCATGCCGTCAAATCCGCCATTCCAAATATAAATGCTAAAACCAGTCCACAAATAATCCGATTCGTCATCCTCAAAGGTATATCATTTTTTCTATCCACCAGACACAGGTGATCAGGTGCGATATCCCATTTTGCACGACAGCATAGTGCGTCATATTCTTCGAACTGGTTTTCAAACCAGTATCTACTTCTTATTTGTTGCATGAATATCAGCGACACGCTCACGATTATGATTCTCTGCGGGTTGCGGACGGATCCTTTCAAGGTGAGAAAATAATTTCCCACAATATCTGAACCAGCTACATCGATTGTTGGCATGTAAAAGTTAGCAGAACGCTTTTTTACGTCTGGTGTTGGTATTTCTATGGCTAGCACCATATATATGATTGTTTGAGGGTCTCATCTTTTTTTTGGAAAGTGGGTCTGTAGGTTAAGGAATTGTATTTAGGCGACTGGATAAATTTTTGTATGATAGTTCGCTGTACGTTGGTGTCTGAGTTTTTTAATTTTTGAACATTGACTGCGTTTGGCAACGTCGGTTTATCGATCATCGTTGGTTGCTAAGAATTGTACGCGCATATTATATGGAATGATGGTAATATTTTATGCTCGTGTCACGATTGGCAGAAGGGTTCAATGAATTATATTGATCGTCCGGCCAGGTTCAACGAGGTAATAATGCATATAAAATAGATAGATATCAGAAACAAAGGTCGATTGGATGTCGAATAAATCATATTACGAAACAGTTATTCACACGATAGATGTCAGTAGTGACAGATCGAGAGAATATATTTTGACTATATGATTAATATTATTTGATTGATAACCTCATCGATTGTTTTTGTATGGGACAGAAAAAAAGATCACTACTAGTTCAAAGAACATCGAAAGATGAATGACAATAGTTTCTGAGTGATAAGGAAACCTCATTAGTTACCGCCTTCTGATTTCAATGTTTTCTTTTCGCCTATAGATATTACATAGTTCTCTAATAAAAATCCTAAAAACTTTTGAATTCCTGTTATGATTTGAATAAACTATCGAGTTTTCAATATGGCTACTTTTTAGAAGCTCCAGACTTTCAGAAAACTCGTATTTTCAAATTTTGATCTGAAACCTTGCACATAAAGAGAACTCAACTAGATTAGCATTCATAAGAAAATTCATCAGATATGAACAAAGTCTCGTCGAGGTTTGAAACTTTCAAGATTTAGATCTTGTTCCATGAATAGTGTATACAATAGGTATTTTTTTTGAAAGCTCCATATTTCGAAGAAACTTTGTTCAAAACTTCTGATCTTTTTCTATGAAAGCTAGTCTAGATGAGTTCTCTATATATGCAAAGTTTCAGATCGAAATTTGACAATACAAATTTTCCACAAACGTGGCATACAGAAAATACGTATGTTAAAAGCTCAATAGCTTAGTCAAATATCAACAGGAATCCAAATACTTTTAGAATTTTTATTAGAACAATAACTGGTATCTAAAGATTAAAAACAAATCATTGAAATAGAAAGAGAATAGCTGTTGAGGTTTCCTCGCGAGTTGAAGCAGACTCTTTAACTAACGAGGGAAGTTCTGAACCTAATTCATCATATTTGAATCGAAATTATGTGCATTAAGTAAACCCAAATGAACTGTGAATACCCTGAGAATAGTTGATAACTTTACTTTATTTCTATGGAGACACCGGACTTTTAAGATATTTTTTAAATGAATGCCGTAATTCCCCTCAAGAACACCAGAAAATTGATTTTCGAATTTCAACTGGAAACTTTGCATAGAGACAGACCTTAACGACAGTAGTTTATTGTGAAAGTCTTTGATCTTTTGATTTGGGTCTATTCTGAAATAAGACCATTACATTTGCCGATTTACATGAACGACAAATGTAACAGACACTATATTATCATAGCTGTATCTTAGGATAAGAATAGCGACAATATCTGAAACATTCATAATAAACTATTCTTATTAATGACTATCTCAATGCATAGTTTCAAGTCAAAATTAGAAAATCAGTTTTTCTGGTATTTCTGAAAGGGCCACAGCATTCATTTAAAAAATGTCGTAAACCTTCAATATCTCTGCAGCAATAAACTAAGAGCATGAACTCTTTTCAGGGTATTCATAGTTCATTTTAATCTCCTTAAAACATATAGTTTCGAATTTAAATCGACTTATCTGTTGGAGGGTTTCCCTCACAAGTCGCACCCTCAGATGAAGATATCTCGTCAAATAAAATAACGCTATTGAGATGAAATTTACGTCATTATGATGCACTTCATATCGAGATTTGAGAAAGTCTAATATGATTATCGCTCATGAATCTTTTTTGTTCAGTTATGGCCATTTTTGGTGAATTTATTCTACAAAATTTATTAGTGTTCTCCTTGCATCAAAATTTACTTTCGAGTACAAACTTAACATAAATGGAGTTCTTAATGGGACTACATAGTACATTGTAAAGGTATCAGATTTTCTAGCATCTTTTATTCTAAGATGAAATGAACATACACTACTTGATTCTGTATTATTGGAATCAAAAATTGATCATCAATCGAATATATCAAAGAATATAGTGTTATTACATCAAGTGAAATTTGAGTTCGTATGTAATTGTAATTCTGATAACAATGCATCTTTTGCTCTTTCAGTTAAAAGATGTGAATATGTTAACAATATAGAATTTTGATGCAATTTTTTCATTGTTATGACGACAATAGGACATGTTGAATTTGTTTTCTTTATACGAACTTAGAACATTTCATTGCTAATTATCAAATATTAACCCTATTAACAAAATATAGAAATAATGATGAGAGTGTTCATTCTCTGAGTGCCATCATATAAATACATATGGAATTTTTCAACTCAGTAGATTAAATTAAAAGAAAATGAGAAACATTTATAAAAGATGTAATTATTTCTAACTGATAAAATGTAAATAAAAATATTATGGAAAACAATAGGAAATTCAAATGATTAAACATACTATTTTATTTTCTAATTTCATAAAACTAAATGATAGTCAACAAATGATGTTTATTCAACATGAAGTCCATGAAATGGTATTGACGATGGATGCAGTGAAAAATTTTCAACATCTTTGTTGCTTAGTTTTATCTCAAGTATCTATTTAAACATTGTTGTCATAAGGTGAAATTTATGTATTCAATATACAATACTTCTAGTTCGAAGTCTTTTTCCTATTATGTATTTTTTAGGAGTAAGTCTTCGATTTTTTTTTGTTTCGTTAATAATAATAAAGTCTTCTAATTTTAAAACATTTATGATTAATCGAAATGTTTTACGTATTGAAATGAGGACAATGTTTTCTCACGTCTAATAAAGCAAACAATTATTTCTTTTAACATTGCATAAAAGCTGAAAAGTTTCATTGCATTTGTTTTTACAAAATCAGCATTTTTTTTTTTTTTCTTTTCTAAAAAAGAAAGAATTTTATTTAAAATGATTTCATTGCTTGTTAGTTCGTCAATGGCTGTAGTCATCTATTTATGAATAATAAGAACAGAAAAAAACCGGAGTGTTGCAGAGAATAACATCATACAAAATGACTTTTTTTTTTGTTTTGTGTTACCTTTATAATGACAGTATGATGCACTTGCTTCGCTAATGTAACCCATTTCTACATAATATACTTTTATCACTAAATCAAGAAGAAACGAAATATAAAAGACGGTATGATAGAATTTATTTTATTAAAAGAAGCATGATAAGCATCGAAGGAAGACTCAGTTTTACTTTATCTTTAGAAAAATCTTTAGTATGTCAGGTATTATTATTGTTTCATCAAATGACTCATTGGATGATTAACATAAAGATTGTATTTAAATGCATTTTCGTCATTGAAACGATAGTTAAACCGATACATTAGATATTTATTTTGTAACAGAATAGTATGAAGTAAGCAGTAAAAATAATCTGTAAACGAATGAAAACATTAATCTAGCTTTAAAAGTTAAATCATACAATTTCAATTTAATTAAATTAACGATAATTTAAGTGAGATAGAATATAAATATTTCGTAGTAATATTATATTATACGGATTCAGTACGTTGGAGATCTGATATTTATTTTTTGCTTTTAGATTTAAAGAGTGTTTTTAAAAAAAATCTAGAATAACATTGAATTTAGATAAAAACATTTCAAAACGTAGAAAACTTCTTGATTAATTCAATTCATTAGGATCATTCTTACTACATTGTTTCAATAAATAAAATTCACAGCACAATTTTTATTCTCAATAACTTGATAGGATTCATTACAAAAGTTGTGACAGAAAAATGTTTATTTTTGTTTTTCCATTTAAATCATTATAAATAAAACATAAAGACAAATTTAAATTATGATAGAATTTCATATATCTAGAAAACGTAGACACAATCAACTAGCATATTGTACCATTTTTTTTTCTAGGAAATTACCAATATGTTGTCTAATATGTATTACTGATTAATGAAGTCTTTTTTTTAGATTATTATTAATAATGGCTGAAAATTCTGAAGCACAGATTTATAAAAAACGTTATAAAATCGATGAAAAACTTGGCGCTGGAAATTTTGGTACAGCTTATCTTGTTACTGATCTTAAAGCAACACATGAACCGTACGAAAATTAGAATTTAAATTCTCTGATTGAAGTTTATATTATTTTTTAGAAAAGTATTAAAAGTTGTTCGATTAGGTGAAATGGATGAGGAACAAACAATTGATTCTGTTCGTGAGGCCCAACTTCTAAAGAGTTTACAGAATGAACATATTGTTAAAGTAAAAAAAGAAAAATTTTTTTTTATTGAAAAAAGATTATACTTTTTTTCTTTTAGTTTCACGAAAGTTTTCTTGAAAATGATTGCTTATGCATTGTAACAGAATATTGTGAAGGTGGTGATCTTGATCATCGTATAAAAGAATTAAAAAAGCAAAATCGTAAATTAGAAGAAGATCAAGTTGTTGAGTGGTTAATACAAATATTAATTGCTGTACAATATATGCATAAATCAAGAGTATTACATCGAGATTTAAAAGCAAGAAATATATTTCTTAAATCTAATAAAATTAAAATTGGAGATTTTGGTATAAGTAGAATATTAATTGGAACTATGGATATAGCAACAACATTTACTGGAACACCGTATGTTTAATAAGAGTTTTTTTTTTTCTATAAAGCAGTTTTACTATTTCTTATTTTTTTATTAAAGATATTACATGTCACCTGAAGTTTTGAAACATGATGGATATGAATCGAAATCAGATATTTGGTAGGATTAATAAACTTATCTATACATATGCTAATGTCCGGACTGAGATAACGTTCAGTGTCGGATCTGAGAATAGACGCGTACTACTCCAACCAGCACCCACTGTTTGAGCTTATATTTGACCTATGAATCTTTGTCGTCAAGTTATGATCAGTTCACTGGATTTTCGATTCATTTGTACGTAGTTTCCAGAAAATCAAATGAAATAATTTCGATCTAAAATTTTGCCTATAAATAGGTTTAATGACTCTTAAAATGCCCTAAAGGTTTCAGTGGACAAAGAATGTTCTTGTGTCAATAATATTGAATTTTCAAAAGAGTTCTGCATCCAAAAAATTGAGCTTACTTGAAAATTTGATAACGTGACGAAAAAACATTATTTTCAGCTGAAACTTGCGGCATATTCCAAGAGTTATTAGATCTATCGATAGGCAAGTTTTTTTGCATGAAAACTTCGTTATTTGGTGTTCTGAGAAGCAACTAAAAATGGGTAAAAAATCTAGTAAATTTGTCATTACTCGGCGATAAAGATCTATGGGGACGAGCCCTTTTAGATTTTTGCACGTCTCATTGACACCTGTCTGTGGGTCCACTATGAGCTCAAATGGCGAATGTCACTTGGAGTAGTTTCTTCGTTGGTGATTGCAATACTTGAAATACCATTGTTTCAACACAGTTCACTAATAAGAATTCAAATCCAACATCTATCTAGAGACTAATAAAGGTGTAAACGAACACTTTTGCTTCGATCTGGCATTGGACACATCAATTTTTTCGAATCCAATATTGGACATGATCTCAACTTGAACGCTAGCATATATATAGAAGCAGATTTTTAAATATTCTGTTTAGGTCAGTTGGTTGTTTATTATATGAAATGTGTACCTATGAACATGCTTTTGATGGTAAAGGTCTTATGAATGTTATATATAAAGTCGTGGAAGGCAAAGCACCTGAGCTTCCAAAAACATATTCAAAAGAACTAAATGATTTACTAAAAAAGTAAGTTTAATTGTATATCTCATTGAAATCTAATCTTAGATCTAGAGTCAACTTTTAAAGTGTTGAATTATACTGTCAACATCTTACGACGGAACATATCCTACTGTCAAATGCTATTCAGTTCCATAGTTTGTTTATGATCAGGACTCCATGAACCGAAGAAAATTCTGAAAAGATTCGACTCCGTACCTCATCTAACCAGAGTTACGACTATTTCAGTAAATTTTCGTCAAGAGGAATAAGCGAATATTCTGTACTGCAGCGTGCTCTAAGAGTATGTCAAAGTTATCCTCTAGAACTTTTTAGCTATTTCGAGTTTACTGTAAACGTGTATCACAAGTATACCAATTTGAGTTCGTTTTATACAATTATCTGTGGCAATAATGCCTATACTTCATCATACTTTACTCATACTTAAATTTCGAAGTACAATGAAGAATTTGAACTTTATTGTCACAAAGATTTGTATAAAATGGACTCAAATTGATATGCTCGTGATAAACGCTTACAGTAGACTTGAAATAGCTGAAAACGTTCTAGAAGATAGCTTTCATATATGTCTGAATTACGAAACTTTCACTTTTTTCTCCCCTGGTTTTCGAGCATTGAGTCAACTGTACATGCAGTCTCATTTGTGCAATTTTCATCTAAACGTTTACCTGTAGATAGATCTCATGGTCATTACAATATCTTAAAACTTTTAGCTTAGCCACGTAGTGTCTTAGGAAAAATATATTCGTTTCCGCTGAAATTTTTTATACATCTGTCATCTAAGTGTTCTATTTGTGTAGATAATATAATTTGTTATTTGATTAGAATGCTTATCAAAGATCCGAAAAATCGACCAACTGCTGCTCAATTGTTGCAAGCTCCATTTATTGTTAAACATCGTCAGGTATCATCTTTCAAAACAACTATATACAGCAAATGTTTTAAATATTTGTTTGTGTTAAATTTAATTAGAGAACTCATTTAGATGGTCCGCTTGAAAATACAATCAGTGGTAATCTTCGTTCAAAAGAAATTAATGATAGCATGTAAGAATAAACTCTTTTTATTTCTCTAGTGTAAACAAGAGATATTTTTAGACAAACTCCAATAATCTATCGACAAATGAAAAACTCTAGTTGGTCAATATCTAGTAAAGATCATATCCCTGATGATGATGATGTCGAATCTGGGATTATTTCATCGAAGAAATATAATGAGGCATTAGAAGAAGAAGAAGAAGAACAAACTTTAAAACCTGCAAATACAGTCAAGCCAGCCAAGCAAACAACAGTTGAAAAAAAATTACATGAGGCTGGTGCTCAGGGTCAAGTATTCAAGTAATGACTGACATAAATATACAGAAATTTTATATAATATCTAATTTTCAGTCAAGCGATCCGATCGAATGTAACTGAAACTATTCAGAATCGACAAATGACGCGTGAAAATAAGGGCTCAGGAACTGTAGGTTGATCTAGTCATTATTTTTTTTTTCGATTGATTAAAATTTGTTGACCTAGATCAAACAAACAAAACCAGTGGCAGATAATGTAGAAGAAAATGGACAAGTATTTAACAGTCGTGCTCGCAGTAAGATAAACTATTGAATTTTTATTAGTTAATTAAAGAAAAAGTTTAAAAAACAGTCGAATGTATATAATGAAGATCAAGCAAACTTGCTACGATATAAGTTTAAACAGTGGACAGCAATTTTTGGATTCTTTTTCTAATTCCGGTACTGACTAGGAAAGTTTTCCAACTGATAAACCGCTACTGGATCGGAACTATGTATATCACGTAGACCCTTATGAACTGTGAATACCCTGAGAAGAGTTCGTACCCTTACTCAAGTGTTGACGAGATATTGTATTTTTAAAATGAATGCTGTGATCCCCTCAAAAACACTAGAAAAACTAATTTTCGGATCTTCACTTGAAACTTTGGGCAGAGACAGACCTTGATCGGAACAGTTTATGGTAAAAACTTCAAGTCTTTTGATTTATTCCTATTCTCAACTGAGAACGTCGAATTTGCCAATGTATATGAGCAATCTAAAGGACACAACTACACCAATGTCATATCTCTTAGCATGAAAACAACAAGAAGATTTGAAACTTGCACAATAAATTATTTCCATGAAGGTTTGTTTCTATGCAAAATCTCAAATCGAAATTTGAAAATAAGTTTTCCTGGTGTTCCTGAATGATATGGAGCTAGGGATCGATGTTTTTGTGGATCGAGACCCGGACGCGACCCTGTCTTTGGTCTCGAAGGACCCGTAGCTCCCTACTGAGAAGAACCACGGTATTACTTTTAAAAGTACCATAAGAATACAGCGCTACTGTAGCAATAAGCTAAAAGCCCGAACTCTTTTTTCAGATGTTCATAAAACCTTAAGACCTAGATTATACTGATAGTGCTTACTCAAAAATGATCAATAAGTTGGAGGACTTCTCTCATCGGTTACTCGTTCAATGGAAAGAATTCGGCAAGAGTGATACAAAACTTAGAGTAAAGAAAAGGCGAGGATGGCTACCCATTTTTAAGTTTATAGCTTTCTTTTTATATAAATATTACCTTGTATCAATAGATAAATTCACTAATTTGAATAAACTCCGATAGCTCATAGAACGTGTTTTTTCTCAAGAAAACCTTTGATTTTCTTGAATTCTTTATTCAGATCTGGCTCAATTTTCCAACGAAGGTAAAGTTAATAATCGTACTGGTGCTAGAAACACTTCATGTGGTGGTAATACTGAGGATCGTCCTATAACTCCAATGCGAGCAACTTATAAACAAGTAGCTGAAAGATTTGGTGATGAGGATGATTCAAAATATTATAATAATCAATTTAATGATCATAGTCCAACACGTGAACGAGAAACGAATGAGGGAACCTCAAAAACTCGACGAGTAATGTCTGGATCACAACGTTCAACAATAAATTCATTAAGTCAAACTATGAGTCCAAATCATCCAGCTAATTTTAACAAAGAAAGAAAATCTAAGTCACCATCAAGAACTATTGGTAGTGCAACAAGACAAAAACCTTCATTATATACATCCATTGATGATAGTAAAACTAATTAATATTAAATCTATAAGATCACGTCATTTAATATTTTAGCTAATGCTACATTAAGAGATGATCCAACTAAAGATGCATTTGGTCGATTTGCAAAAGATGCAAAAATTAATACATTACGAACGTATGTGAGAGTTTTTATTTTTTCTATTGAATTATTCTATCATTTCAGAAAAGCAATTCAATTATTGGGTGAAGCTACATTTGAAAAAGTTTATGATTATTTGGTTCAACAGCGTACAGCACAAAAAACAAATCCTAATTTTAATGAAGCACAAATGACTGAAGGACTTAAAGCATTTGTTAAAAGACCTGCTGATTGTTTTCTTGTTGATCAACTTGTATTTCTTGAACTTTAACAAAGTTAATAAGTGTCATTTATATGAGCCTATTTTACGTAATCATCTTTCCATATTTTTTTTATAGTCAAAGCAAAAGAAATATTTCCTTTATACTATTCGTGATTATATTTTATTTTTAATGAAAAGAAAAAAAGAAAAATGTTTCTATTCTGTTCTGGTTTTCTCTTGTTTATCTAGAAACGATCATATGAAAAATATGTGATATTACCAAAAAAAAATTTAGAGAGATTAATAAAAGAAATCTTGAATGAGAACATGACAATCAATAGAAAAAAAGATTCGTGAAAGAATGAACGAACAAATTAAGATAAATCTGTCATTTCTTCACCCAAACGAAAACCTGGATTTTTTTGTTTTTGTATTATCTTATGTCTCCTGAAAAAAAGTTGTTAGCACAATCCCTATGGAATTAAAATGTGAAACACGACGCAGCTATTCTTGCTAATCACAGGGAGATTGTTTTATCTTATCTGTTTTGGGATACTTTTCTTCACCATTCTTTTACTCAATCCTTGATAAATGCACGAAGGAAATCTTTCATACATTATAACAAGACTTTAGTGATATACGGTCTTTGATTATATGTCAACAACGTCTGTCACAGTGTGGGGGAGGAGTTCTAAATTCGTACCCCTATACTTCAACACTCTTTTTTGATGGTATTTAATGAAACATTTAAAAATTCGAAGTCTGTCATAAAAGTTGATCGAAGATATTGAAATTTTTCTCATGAGAAGTTTCTCAGAAGTTCTCACAAGAAAAGATGATATCCTTAGAGACAGCTCTGTTTTTGTTTTCTCATTGATAAAATTGATTCAAGTCTACTTTTTATTCTCAGAAATATTCTTACGGTAAAATGAGACGATTCTTTTCCGTCTGGTTGAATTCTTACTTTACACGCTTCAATGTATACAATCTATTATTAGTAATAAGATAGAGAGTTGTGTAGATTCAACTTTTTGGGATCTGTATCGATGTAATCTAACAAGAACCTACAAATCTTATTCGTATTCTATTCAATATTTTCTTTGAAAATGGTTATTCTATAAGAATTTTAAATTTTGTTTAACATAAGCAATACACATCGAAATTATATCAAGAAATTTCGTTAGTTCTAACATAATTTTAAATTTTATTATTCTTGAATAGATTATCAAAATATTTTTCAAAATTTTATGCAATTTATTGAATCAATATACTATTGTACGATTGAAGAATACCAGATTCTATAATTTCAACTTTACTATGAAGCTAGAATCACATTGTTACACGCTGTTAGTTTTCAAATATATCCACAATTATTATGTATGATTTAAAATTGATGATACGAATGTTGACCTTCGTGTTTCATTAATAGAAACATTCTAAAACGAAAATAGGAAATAAAACAATTCTTCATATCGATCTTCTTTTAAAAGAGCTTGTTAGGTGGAAAACCATTTTCTTTGTTCGTCTTTGAACATATCCACCAAAAAGAATGGTGAAACGATCAACACTTATCTTATTACTGTTGCATTCCACCCCATTGGTTAATATTTTTGAAAACTTGAATGAGCGAATAGAATAACATTTTCATAGTTCTTTACTATTACATAAAGCGATATAATTTGGAATTTTACAATTATTTCAAAGTATATTAGCACAATGATCTAGTTAGGCTTCAGTGTTTTTGTTAACATGCTGAAGAAGAGTAATAGATTGTAAAACCGTGTCAAAAACTGCTCGCAAACTATCAACGCAATACATATAAATAATATGAACGAATAGCTATAGATCACATTAGTTTTTTAATTAATCCTGGAAAAAGACATTAAAAACTGTAGATTGATTCTGGAAAAATGAATCCTACATATCATTAAAGGTTTTTTTTTTCTGTGCGAATAAGAAATCTCCGGTTGTTGTTAGACTATAGCTCTCAAGTTGGACTGAATCATAAAATTTCTTTCTAATATTAAAAGGTAGAGAATTTTGCGTAGACCTAATTGATATATATTCTTTTCAAAAAAAGCATTTGTTCTTTTCTTCTAGTACTAAATATACTGATTTTATCAGAATAAAATGTCGTTTTTCTTTGTCACATTATTTTACATACGCTTTTCAGACGCAGTATGCAGAATATCAGAAATATATCTGCTTTCAGAGACGCAATACCAAATTTTCAAATACAACTTGGTGATTTAAATCACTGCTTGCAAAAGATGTTGAATTGCTAACTGTAAACAGCTTTTGATGTTTAGAAATGGATCTGAGTTTCGTCACTAGATAGCAAAAACACTTCAATTCCAATAGCGGAAAGCATTTGGTAGAGCTTAAAATTCTGCATCTGTTGATACCAGAGGAAAAGTTTATGTAAATCCAAGTTTCAAGAAAATTGCAACGAAAAATAAAATTCCATAGGCCAAGATTGTTTTATTTGTTTTAAGCAGAAACAACTACACTTATTAAAAGCAAACAAACTACTAGATACACTGAAAAATTCTACATATCTTATACTCCAAACCAAAATTTCAAACTACATTTAACTATTCAGAAATTCATGTTCAGAATTGTTTCATTTAGCAGTTGTATATATGATGTTTTTGTGGTGTTCAATGCTTTTAATTCTACAAGAGAAGAATAAATGATTACTAATTTCGAAAAGACAATTATCAATGAAATCTAAACAAAACTTTCTATCTATTATCGTCACACAATTAAACTTTATAATCATATCTAACTTGAGAAAACAGTCTAACAAAAATCAGCGATTTCTTCTGTCATATCCGTTCTAATAGAAATTCGAAAATGTATTTATATTTGCTCGTAGGTCTTAATCATTTTTTTCTACATTTTTGATTTCTTGAAATTACACTAAAAAAGATGAAAAATGAATGACGAGACTTTAAAAAAAATGAATCAATTGAAGCTGTCTCTAGTACATCAATGAACAATTGTCATTGGCTGTATTTCAACGATAATAACAAGAAAAAACAGATTATTGTTGCGTGTTCAGAATATGAAATGTAATTATACTCGTCAACATTCTATTTGATATCTCATTATTCCATCAGTTTATATATCATCTTATTAATAAACGTATTCAATCGAACAATATCGGATTTCTACAAATCGACTCTACGTTAGTATAATTGAAATAGATTGCAATATAATTCAATTTTACTCAAAGAAAAAAAGCTGTTAGCGCAATCCCTGCGGGATTAAAATGTGATACACGATTTAGCTGCTCTTGCTAATTACAGAAGATTGTGTTAGTGAATCTATTTTTGGACATACTTCTTCACCATCTTTTTACTTACTCCTCTAGGAATACAGTAAGAAAATAATTAATATATTATTACGAGACGTTATTGATATACAATCTGCTATCGTATATCAGCGCCTGTCATGATCCATGATGATCTCTGGTTAGTGTCTCTATCACGGTTCGTGATGTTATCTGGCTAGCTTCAATCATGGTCTACGGAGGAGAGGAGGTTCAAACTTTTACCCTTATTCTGCAATAATCCTTTTAGATTGTGTTTAACAATAAAAAAAAATATGACGAATAAACAAAGCACTGATTATTAATTAACATATAAATATAACAAATACTATTTATTTACATATCATTCGAATAAATTTTGATGCTTAGAATTTCATTAGATTTTTATTTATTCACTGTCAATCTAATAAATATACATTAGAATAAAGACTAGAGATTAATAGTACTTTTTAGTAATTCTTATTCGTCTTTTATTTTATATATATATATATATATAGCAAATAAAAAAGAAAATGAAAAATCGACATTTGTATTCAAGCTATTTTACCAGTTCTATGTCAGTCAATGAGAATAAAGAACGAACTAGAGACAGAAATAAATAGTTTTATAACGACTCGTTGTCATTTTTCTTCTTGCTTTCATTCTTTAGATAACTAATAAAATAATTTCTTACATTGAAATTAATCGATCTAACATTAAATAATTTACAATTACTTATCATATGAATCTATCAAATATATTAGATAATAATAATAATAATAATAATACTACATTTTTAATAACAACATTACAGTCAACTCGGAAATCTTATGTAGAAAATCCATTTAATTCATGGTATATCGGTGGTATTTTATTCTTGTGTACTTTCCTGTTGGTACTTCTTTGTGCGAATTATTATCATAAAAATTATTGTCAAATATGTTTAGCACGTTTAATGCCAAATCTTTATATGACACAGTCACCACCATCATCTTCAACTCATTCTTTTGTAAATCGTGTAGTCGATCCAGTTCTTATTTAATATAAATTAACACGATCAAAAGCAAAGTTAGACTTGATGTTTTACATATAAATGTATTTGTCTACATGAACATTGTTAATACACATGAGAATTTTTGTTTTGCTTCAGAATATTTCGATAGCATAGAATCATAAACAATGTTTAATATTTTTTTAACACTCTGGGGAGCAAACAAGAAACTTTTCTCTAATGTAATGATGAAATAAACCGAACGAGAAGCCAAGACATAACTTAAATAAAATGTTGGTCCCAGTGTTTTTTTTAATATTTCTGTTTGCTTTCATAGTTTTAGACTAATTTTTTTTCAAAAGATTGATACTCAGTTCTTTACAAAATTGTTTGCGACTAAATTTTATAGACGTAGAAAAATAATTTTTTTGAAGGAATACTATTACCTACAAACATGAAACATTAGTCAACTTAGAAGTTTGAAATATTACTCGTTTATGTTTATGTTTTCTCAGATTGCCCTATAGTAACAAAGTACAAAATCTAATTATTTTAGAGAACTTCAAAAGTCTTTTCTCTTGGGAATATTTAATATTTTTAAAAGAAAGCCTTTTTACAGAAAAAAGAAACGTAGAACGTTTTTTCTAATTCTATTTTTAAAAGCACGCCAGTTACTAGAGCTTAATGATTCCAAAATTTGAGAACCTGAACTCGAATCGCGCTCCTAAATGCAACGAAAGTCTGAGTTTGCAAGTCACTTCGAAGATGCGAGATACTTTTAATTGAATGATTTGTGTTCAGCTATTAATACAACGTACACATTTCTGAGACATTCTCCACGATGATCTTATAATTGACAAGTCTTAATTAACTCTTACTTTTAGAGTATAACTCGATGGAGTAGTACTGAATACGGATCTGAAACTGGTAGAATCTCGGTTCGAGACTAACCCGACACTACAAAAGTTCTATCGGTTTCAATTCTACTGAGTCACAGTGTGAAAATCTATCTTACTTGTAAACGAATAACACTTCATATTGACAGAATTATCAAGGAAAATCTTACTATGCCAAATACGAATCATAATTCATAACATTTAATACTCAACGAATATGATTATTTGAGATGTTCCGCTACAAGCATCATTAGAGAAAACACTCTAAAATGTATCGATCTTATTTATTTGAAGCTTTGAAGCAATGTTTAGCTTATAGATAAAAAAAGATCAAAAAATGCAGTTAGAAAAGAGTACTGTAGAAGTTGTTGATTTTTCATCTTTGTAGTATTATCACTTCTAAATGCTTTTTGTTTCTACTTCCATATAATTCACAAAACATTAATGAAATTCTGACATTCACATTTATTATGAGTCATCTGTTACATTTATATATATATATATTAGCCAATTCTCGTCAATAAACATATTGACACTAGATTAACTGACCTATCGATTCTACTGATCACAAGTAGCGCAGTTATGATTTGCATATTACTTTATAAAAATGCTGCGTTCTCTGTAATTATTTGCTGATAATACAGCTTGAAATTAATGCATGCATAATGATGCTTATTTTTTTCTCTAATGTATACATAATATGAGGTCTCAAAATACAATCATTCATATAAATGACTGCTTATGAACTGTCATGAGTTTTTAATACACATCTGATTGACTACTTGTTTAGTATTTCCATGAAAATCTGGAATCACTTCATTATAGCTCTTATCTATTGATATCATGTCGTTTTATCTCATGGATGAAGAAATGTATTTTTTAGAATCATTACTTTTACCTTCGTTAGGTATTAGAATAAATTTATGAACGAATATTATAAATGCAAACTCTTTTTGCTCTGTAAATCTGTTAAATATTTTAAACTTTAACAATCAAGAGTTGTCCTCATAAAATTGTATATCTATATTCATGTAAATCAGTTTATTATAGATTAGTATTGGAATATATGTTAATTTAATATTAAAAAAAATCTGTTTTCTTTTCTATTCTAGGCTGGATAATTTTATCTGAAATAGTCTCGAAATTATTGTAAAATACATCATACGCAATTATTAAAAGTCAATGGCAATGAATAAATCAAGTTTTTTTCTATTGAAACTACAAAAAAATAACATTGTTGCTGCTGTCAATTTATCATCATGAGAGAATGATCGACATATATGATGAAATTTTTTTTCGTTATATTAATATAATAAAATTATGAAAATACCAGATTTGTATTTGTTTCAGAAAGATTGATGATATTAATCGATTGCGACAGAAGAGGATATTTTGTTTTAAAAAGGTCCTAATAATTTGATAACTTTTTCTTCAATTCTATTAAACAATATGTTTCAACAAAGATAACGTTAAATATTAAGATATGAATGAATTGATTCAATTTTGTACGACATCTCTTTCTGTTTAATATATTTAATCTATTATCCTAACCAATAAATCTCTATATAATGAATCACAGGTGTCATCTTCGTTTTTTCTTTTTTGTTTTATTAATGAAAAAAGACAATGTATTCGATTTCATCTGTCCAGACATCAGTTATTGACTGTTCTGATTGTGTTTTTTAATGCTTTCGAAACACTGAAATTTCTTTCATTCTATCTGTATAGAAGCACAGATTTTGTTTTTAATGTACTTGTGCATGCTTCTACTTGAGAATGAAAGTGTTTATTTTATTTCATATGTAAGATAAAATACTTTTTTTTATTTAACCAACCCATTCGATAGTTACAAAGGTGTTTGTATGTTTGTTTTTGAGAAAAATATTATTGATGTGTAGAACAGTGAAAGAATCTCTTTTTTTCGTACTCATTCTTTCAGAAGATTTATAAGCAATGACAACAAATACCTATTATCGTATTGTTGGTGATATAAGAGTTAAAAGTAGAGCATCAACAACTGGAAAAAGTAAAGGAAAAACAGTTGATATAACTTATGGTATGAACAAAACAAATTTTGATGATATTGCTATCATCCAAAGGAATCAACCGCTGACATCTGATGCTCCTTACTTTGTTGTCGAAATTCATAAATGTGGTAAGAAGATTATAGACTAGAATTGAAACATACTACTAAAAACTAAACGCTTTAGATTCAAATGCTATAATATCAGTTGGTATTGCATCATTAGATATTGATCAACATGCAGGTTAATATTATTATTTGTTGTTCATAAATTATGTTTTTTTTTAATTAAATTTAGGTCAATATAATAATTCTCTTGGTTATCATAATAATACGGGACGAATATATTCATCATGGAAAATCCATGCAAATACACTTGGACTTAAATATGGTAAAGGTAATACAGTGGCAATGTATGTAACTTATTTTGGTGAACATCTTTCAACCGTACTTATCTTTTACGATAATTTACCAATAGCTACAAGGTTTATTCTATAAGAAATAAAGACATCTAAATGTATTTATTTTTACTTTCTTTTAGATATCATTTTGAAAGCAATAAAAATCGGTATCTTCCAACAATAACATTTTCTGGTGGATATGCTGTTATTTCAGTTCTTTGGCCAGATGCTGTCCAACAATTACCTTCTATTGCTGACGTACGAAATTTATTTTAATAAGCTAATATAATGTAAATATTTATCTAGATGTCTGTATCTCATTGGATTCGTGGACCATTAAGTAGTTATGATTCATATACAGGTTTTTTTGAAAATCATGCTAAAGTTGAAGATCTACCAATCCAATCGCCTATACCATTAAGTAAATCATTTCGTTATTTTATTGTTAAACAAGACGATCTTTCACCAACTGATGGAAAAGGTGCTAGTGTTGGATTAGCTACTTGTTCTGTAAGATTCCATAAAATTAATTACAATACAATGAATTATTTATTTTAGCCTTTAAAACCACCACCAACATGTTCATTAATGAAAGATTATTATACATGGTTTTCTAAAACGAGAAGTAGATATTTTAATTTTTGTCTTAGACATTTCATATAGTGTAGTCGCCATATTAAACAGCTTGCATGAAGTCGATCTTGTTAAAGCAGATTTTGGAGAATAGGTGTCAAAATATAGATCATGCGACCTCTATGACTGCACTAAGTAAACAAGGGAAATGGCTTATGAAAAAAAAGACAGGATAGTGAAATTATCACTTTACCAATAGTTTATTACTAAAAAGAAGGTCAATCTGAAAAATAGAATTGAAATTTTCAAGTTTGTTGTCTGCTTTTCTATCGTCATATACCTCAAACTTCTTCAATACAACCGATTGCACTTTGAATATAAGTCATGGTTTAACTATCTGAAGATCTCACTGAAATGAGAACCAACATAAGACAACGATATTTTTCGACTTTTGAAAATTGTTCAATTGTTATTGTCTTTACGCATTTAAATCTTCTCGAAGATATCAATTTTCAGATTGATTGATATAGATGTTGAACAAAACTTTGTTTTATAGATAAAATTGATTTTTTCCAATAAATGATTAATTCAATTAAATTTTTTGAATTTTTAGTGAAAGTTGGGAATTCGATTGGTTGGGGTGTTTTTTATGATGAAAATTGTCAAGATGATAAAGCTGAACAATTGTGTCTTTTATTTGTTATGTTTAACAAATTAATAGTTGATGCTCTGTTTGTTTTACAACCTGAAGGTGGTTTTGTTCCAATTGTATTACTTCAGCCATACGGTAAAAACAAACAAATAATAAAAAGAAACTTAGTCAAACTCGATTTTTATGTTTCATATTTAAGCAACAAGAGTATCAATTGAAAGACATGATATATTAACGACAGAAGAATTTGATAAGCTACACGGACTTTATACACAAATGTTCAGACCAGCTATGGAGATTTATCGGAAAGATAAAGATGAACGATGTAAGAAAAGAACCTTCTAGACACACAAGAAAAAGAAGACATAATTCTATTTTAGATTTATCGGAAAAATCATTTCGAAAAAGTGAACAGGTTTTACTTACTATTGATAATCATTTATGTCGAGTTTCAATTCCAAAAACTGAAAATAGTATTCATTATATACAATTTTGTCAACCATTAACTTATGAGCGACGATTCTTTTTTGTTGAATTAGAAAATATTAGTAAATTACTTGTTTTCTTTTTTAGAAAAATCTAATTCATCATATTACTTTTATTTAAGGTAAACAATGTCAAGTAACAGTTGGTATTGCTTCATCTAAACATCAATTTAATGAGGCACCTGGCATTGTTAATGATACAGTTGGTTATAATTCTTATACAGGTAAATTATATTCAAATCGTAAAGATACTGGAAATATGCGTGGACAGAAATGTAACAAAGGTGATACAATGGGTGTTGAAATTGAAGTATTTGATAAAGAAATGAGTGTTGTATTATTCAATAAAAATTTTCGACCAGTTGGTACACGTTATCTAACATTAAATGATCATTCACAATATTTTCCAACAATACTTATCGAAAATAATGGAGATCCTGTTGAATTATTAGTTTATTGGCAAACAAGAGTTTCTGTACCACCAAATTATAGTATGGTTAGTTATTGTTTTATTTATCAAATTGAATATTAGTGTTTTTCTTTTTGTAGACAAATCCAGAAGATTGGTGTTTACCAGATGGAACGAGTATTGATTTAAAAGAAAAAATGTTTATTTTACCACAACATCCTGATCGATCATTATGCATTCAAGCTCCTTTTAGTTTAAATAAGAGTAAATATAGAAACATTTTTCTATATTGATTTAATCAATTTCAAATCGGATATAACAGTGTTTGTTTTTCGAATCAACAAAAGATCGACGTTTATTTAGATGTGAATCTAAAGAAAATGTATCTCTAGTCTCATTAATAGAATGTGAATATCCTAGAGCTGATCTTTTACAGTTCTGATCCATTCCATCAGTGACAACCAACAGCTGTTTTCATGCCAGCTAACTCTAATTTTTGTCTGAATTCAAAGAATCCATCCCTGATTTTTGGCAATTTTGCAAAACGGCTCATTAGAAAAAACGGAAGCCTTCAGATCAGAGAGAGTGTAATGAGTAAAAATAAAGTTGTCACATATTGAATATTCTTGAATGCTTCTTTCGGGGAAAGATAATGATCGCTAGAATAAAAAAAAACTGGTTTCCTTTGCAAATCAATATCTATGTGGTAGACGATTCCTTTTAGCTGACATTTTTCTTCCACATATTTGAAACACTTTGGAGTACTTACTCTTTGTTTTTTTCTATTACTTTCCTTTCGAATAAAAGATTTCAATCTGTGAAGATCTCTCAAAATAAATCCATGGTTTCTTTTAATAGACCCTTTTTTTCTCTAAGACTTGTCAAGAATCAGTCATACAATATTCTTTAAAATAAAGAAAAAAGGAAGTAGACACCTAAAACACTATCTAGTACATGCAGACAAAGCTTTAGCTCAAATGAATATACTATGGCTAAGAAAGAGGGTTGATTCTGTAGGTTTTTTTGCAGAAAGACTAGGCTGCCGGAAAATTGTTATAGAGTGAAAACAAATTTGTTGCATTCATACAGAAAATGTTTTATCTTCGCGATACTTCTGTAATTTGAAAACTATATTTCAACCCTCAGAATGTGTCCAATCAATAGTAAACACTTCGATGGATATTATAGAGAAGACAGAAAAACTGAAAATCTCGGATCAGAACACGACCATATTTACTCAACAAAAATGAATTAATCAAGCAAGGATTAAAAATTTTAACAACTTTCGTTGACTTAGCTAATCGTTTTTCTACGATTGACAGAAAACATCTAGATATACATAATATCAATTAGTCCTTCCCAATGTTTTCATGAAACACGATATATAAGAGTATTGAAGTATATTGGATAGAAATTTGGACTTCCATCCATAGTATTACCCCTCCGCGAGTCACATGTCGCGGTAAGCATCATTGATACACGGGCACAAATCATGTGTCAATAAATATCTGGTTATAATACATATACAAGCTACTTCCTCATTGCATTTCTGAAAGATTAAGTAAAATGATAGTGAAGAAATATGTCCCAAAATAAATAGAATACAACAATTTCTCTATGATTAGCAACAACAGCTACATCACATTTAAGCATTTTAATCTCTCAAAAATTGCGCTAACAGCTTTTTCTTATTCCCATATATGACTACTAACACACATATCTTTTTTAGAATGTCATCATTTTGAAATTGTTCTTTTGGAAAAATTTAGCGACAACGAACCACCACCTGGTATGTTTGTCTTTAAACGTCATGTTTAACTTATTTCTCTTGAATAGCCATCGCATTATGTACGGCTTCACCGGTTGATCCAACACCAACATCTCAATTTCGACAAGATTATTTACGATTTTGGCCAACAGGCGATGGTAAATAAATCAAATAATCTTAATAGATAAAGTTAAATATTTATTATTTTTTTGTTATATTTTAAGCTGCAAGATATTTACAACAAGGAGATAAAATTGGTTGGGGTATTTTATTTCCACAAGACGAAGATAGTTTAATAGGAAACAATAAAGAACAATTAATAATTTGTTATTTAACAGTTAATCGTACGGTTGGTTATGTTCGAGTACTTTATCAACCAATAGGTGGTTTTTATCCAGTTGTTATAGCTCCACCAAACAGTATTTAATCCATTTGTTTTTGCATCAAATAGAAACTATTTTTATTCTTTAAAGTTAATCTTATACAAATGGATTTTTCTGCTACACAAGTGTTAACAGAAGATTTTACGCCCGAACAAATTAAAACAATTATTGATGATGCTCAGCAACAAATTGAACAAGAGGAAGAAGAAGCAGAAGAACAATTTATAAAAAGTAAGATTTAGTTTTTTAAATAAAAAAAACAACAAATCGAAAGAAGCATCAATCGAATAATTTTAAATTGTTTAGATTAAATTCTATTTATCGTAAGTATATTCACACTTTCGTTTTTATCTCCTATCGTTGCATCCTTTCGTAGAACTATTGCATGGTGTTATTTTTTTTTTCTAATGTCAAAGAATTCAATTTAATTTTTCTTTTGTTTTGTTTTTCTAGGTGCAGAATCAATAGAAATGAAGAGTAGTATAAGCACACAAATAATACATGAAACTTCATATGATATGAGTTCAACAGTACCTGATAATAATGAATATGATGCATATAATCCACCAGTGAAATCAACTACTTGTACTATTATCTGAATATGATTGAGATACTGTTCTTTTCATGTCAGATTTTACATATTAAATTAAATTTTTTTTATTTATTAGAATGAAGTACTCTTGTATTTTCTCCTGCTCTTTAAATTCTGAATGACCTATATTTATTTATTTTTTTATATACGTCATTATATTGTGTGTATCTGTTTGTTTGCTAATGGAATGAATTACATATTAAATAGTTAATTCTTGCATTTTTTGAGACGATATAATTCATTATCTGATGAAAAAAGTACGTCATAAGAGATGTCAAGACTTGTTTAAATGAAAACAAATCCTATATTTATAGAATAATGAAACTGCATTTTTTCCCTCAAGTAGATCTCATCGTTGGGTCCTAGTCTTGAAATCACTCGGGTGTAAGTCTAAAAATTTTCCATTAACGGTGTTTGATTCTGCGTTAATATCCGAAAAATTTGGATCGAACAGGTTCCCTCTGCACGTATAAACATAAACTGTCGGATTTCATTACAGCATATCAGAAGGAAAATTTGGATGTTACTGTTTGGTCAACTATTAAGATAATCAAAAAAAACCTCAAATCACAGTTGTAATTGACCTGATTGAAAGAAACTTTATTGATATACTACTTTCTTTGATAAAACATATGCTGAAAGCAAGTTTGAGGGATCTTACAGAACAAATAATCAAATAGTTGTATTTCAAAAAAAAATGTCAATTGTATTTTCTTTGATTTGCCTTCATTATTTTGTTTTTTTAATCAAAGTATATTTCAATTTTGGAAAAAATCACAATCAAAACTGTGTTACTTAAGTTAAACTTTTCAAGGTATTTCATTCATGTTTCTTTAGAGACGAGATTTAGATTTCAACTATCGAGTAAATGGCTTTTTTTGTACTATACAGAGAAACAGTACATACTTATCTTTGAAAAACCTATCAGACATAATTGACTATAATATGATATTGCTTCTTGAAGGTCTTGAAAAGTCTGAGTGTGAAAAGGATAATAATTTTTCTTTTGTAATCATTCCTATTGGCCTATTGAAAATGATTCAACACACCGACTGAGTCGGACTGATAAGCAAATTCTCGACTGTTGACAAGTCTAACCCGAACTCATTCGTTCGAATTAGGGTATATTTCTTTTAGCATTTTTCCAATCTTATGGCCTTCGATTTAATTCATTAAATCATTCTTCATTTGATAGTGAAAGGTAGGCGTCCTCCTACTTTTATAGTGCATTAGACTATCAAAGTAGCTGTTATTTTTTAAGGATAAAGTTAAAAAAACTGTATCATATCAATGAATTTGAATATGTGCCGAATATTGGTCTACTGTGAGCCTGATACTTTTAAATAAGGATATTCATTGAAGACATTATTATATTTATATAAACGTATTTGCCATGAAAATAGCGGACTTGAAAAGTGAAAGACCAGTTTCAATCACATATCTCATCCCAAATGAAAATAATAAAAGTTACTTTCTTGTGACAGAGTTTTTAATAATTCGGTAATCAATGTATCCAATATAAGTTTGTATGAATGCTTACAAGTCAAACTGTATTGTTATCTTAGGAATTCATTTGTGTTGTTATCACATTAGTAGTGAGAATTTATGGTGATTCCCATAGATCATGAATAAAAGATCAGTTTTGCTTTACTCATTGTATATTCAACGTAGAACTCATGACTTATTAAGTATGATTTTTGAACAAGTACTTCATCATCTTCTATTTGATTCTTGTTTAAAAAAATATCTATTTATTGTCTCATTATTTTCTTATGAAATAATCCCAGTGTTTTTATACAGACTTTATGCTCCGACGGACGATTCAAAAGTTTGGCGCGACAGATATTTATTTTTGAAGCATGGAATCATATTATGTAGCACAATAACTAAAAACTTCGAGGAGCCTAATCCGATCTTCTGAGGGATGTCCCCTCTCCCCAAAATCAGATAAAAGACTAAATAATTTGTTATTATTCTTTTTATTCATTTATATTTATAATAGAAACTTATCTAATAACATGACGAGAAAATTCTTTCGTTAGATGAATAAGTTTCTATTAACGATCCCCCCCCCCCCCAAAAAAAAAGACCAGTTTTTTCGTCAGAAACATTGACCTTGCGATAAATGCATGGGAGGATTCCTTCAGATCCGGTATTTTAGAGACAGTATAACTTTTTATTTGACACGTCCTTTTCTCCCAAAAAGTTTTGATGATTTCTATTGAAAAATAAGATTTTTCAGATAAAATGAAAAATGTTTTTCGTTTTTTCTCAGATTATGCTTTTTCGATCGCGTAACCCAAACTCATTTGTCCAGGCTCACTCTATATCTGTCATCTTTTTTTCTGTTTGACAGAGCGTGTCAAAACGCAGGGCACCAAAGAACCCTTTCGAATGCGGTGCAAAGCACATAATTTCATTTATATAGTCTTTCGTGAGCTTTCTTTTCTTTTATCACGACTTATGCATGAAAAGTTGTCGTTTTCTGTCGTGATGATCTCGTAATTGGAAAGTCAGAAAATGACGGTTAATCAAGGTTTGTTTTTATCATATATACAGACACTTATATAATTAGAGTATCGTTTTTTAGGGCTTTTTGAGTCATTGAACTTGTGATCCTCTTTCTCCACTTAAAAAGTAAAAATTAAAAAAAAAAGAGCTTTTTGGTGCCCTGCATTCTGACATCCACTTTCTAACAAAAAAAATGAAATACGTAGAATGTTTCTAGACAGAAATTTGGGTTGTCAAATAACCTATTAATATAGGGCTGAAAATCTTACTATAGCTTCTTCACTACAGCTCCAACATACCCTGAACGTTTCATACAACTTGAATATATCTGGGATGAGATCGATTTTTGATGGAGAGCGGGGGAGGGGGGCAGGGGAAGAGTTCTTAAATATGAGAAAGAATCGAGAGTCATCTGGTGATATATATAACTACATGAATTGAATTATAATTGGTAAACAAAATTATCACCATACGATCTTAACATATTAACTAGCTCTATGGATCTTAACCGTGATTCTAAAATGTACATTTATATTACTAGTTTCATACGCAAGATTTATCTGTCAGAAAACCCCTGATTCGTCAAAACTTTGACTCTAATCATCATGACAACCTAACCCGAAGGCATACAGTAAGGCGAGTTGATCAATCTTTCATTTTATCAACTGAATCGAACCTTTTGATGAAGATAACACTTCAATTTCAATTTATATAAAAGCAAAACAAACTAATCTCAAATATTTTCATCAGACGAAAAATATTCAAGGTTGAAAAAAATGCGATCGTCAACGGCCACATACAATGAAATACGGCAATAAACAGTAACTATTTACGACGGACAAACACGATCGCCGTCTATGACGACGTATATATAAATACGATCGATGTTTACCATTTAAGCAAATGACTATCGTATATGAACGATCCTAACTTAGACGTGAGTTGAAATGCCCATCTTATTTAAGACTAACTTTTGAATCCAACACCAAATTCAATAATCAGTATCAGTTAAAAACATAGACCATACATTTTTTTCATCCAGACTTCTCTCGACATTCGATTCAATGATAGATATTTATTTAGGCAAGTTCAACTACTTTTTTGATTTCGATTTATCTCAATAAAATATTCAACAATATACGGCACGATTAGATACGGTTTTAAATCGGGGGTCAAGCAATACGATTACATAATGTCCGTCCTTGGATTCCTTGTTTTTTTTTTCATTTACTAACGCCCTCTATCTTCTGGCGATTTCTTTATTAGTCCACTACATGGTCTTTGTCCTCGACCCTTTGTCTTCTTCGTTTTTTTTTAAATAGAATTATTTGAAAATTCTTCATCATGTCTGAAACATCAATTCGTGATGTATTTCTTTCTATGCAATTACCGCCTGTCGATGAAATAGTTGCTAATTCAAAAACAGGTAACAGTCAACGAATATGTTTTTTTAAAACAAAAGTTAATATTACAATTTTATTTAGACTTTCGAACTATTCGTAAATCTCGTCGATCATGTTATCGAACTTGTATGGATCGTTTTATTCATTTTCAGTAAATCATTGCGTTTTTTTTTTGCTTAGATCATGTTCCAAAAAATGAAGAAACAACAGATACTTCTGATGTCATTCTCGATGAATTAATTCAAAGAATTCATACAAAAAATAATCATTTAAAAGAACATTTACAACAAGAAAATCAAGCTATTGAAGATTTAATATGTAAAAAGTAAATATTATTTATTCATCATAATTAGAATAGAATTTTCGTTTTTCCCATAGACGTGAAATTGATTTATGGCGCCAATTAACTAATTTAGCTATATTACCATCAACACGTAAAAAATCTATTAATGATCAATTAATTGCCTGTAAGTTAAATTTTTTCTATTATTATTTAAAATTAATTTTCTTGTGCAAAATTAAGATGATTTAAATGAAAAAAAGACAATTGAATTTCGAAAAGATTCAAATGAAAATGCTCCATTAAAAACTTGGAATTATATAAGTCGTCATATAACAGCTGATTTAATAGAGAATATTCTTCATGAATCAGGTAATAATCATAATAATAATTATGCATCCAATGGACATCATGCAATAAAAAAAACTCGAAGAACAAATGATGTAGCACAAAAAATTTTTTCAAATACAGGAAAATCAACAACCATAAATACAAATTTACAATCAAAAAGTAAACGAACAACACGTCGTAGTCGAATGTAATCAGTTGATGTTGTTTTATTTTTTTCTGCTTCTTGTATAGAATAAATAATATTCTTGTGAATGTGAGGATGAATAGATAATATGTTCTTATGTATATTTCAGATTACAATATTTAGAAAACAAAAGATGGCAAAAGCACCACTTAAACAATTATCTGTCAATACATTCGAAAGTAATCGAATTATGTCGCCAAAATCATCGACAAAAAAGGTAAAGTGAAAGCATTTATCAACATAACACCTTTGGCCATAGATCCCGATTTCTATACGACCAAAATTCACTTTAAAGACAAAGCCGAAGCGAGAAGCTCTGTTGTTGAAACTTATAATCCGTTGTGAGATATCTCTGTAACTTAATTCAGACAATGGCCAACTTGAATTCGTTAGATTTTGTCGCAGCTACAGTCAGAGCTGATGAGAGAACCTCTATACATGTTAAATTGCTTTTCGTCCGAGGCGATATTCATTTGATGATTACTATTGAGTAATAGAAAAGTCTACAGTGGTTTGGTTTTCTGAGCCTTCATGCTTGAGATATCGAAATTTTACTAGATTAGCTATGCTTCCCCTCAGATCCGATGAAACGTTAAACTTCAAAGTCTGTACGAAAAGTGTTCTTAATGAGTGCAGCTTTTCTATTATTTCCTTTTTGGAGATGTAAATATATAAAGAAAATTTACTTCTATACATGAGAGTGTTTCGAATATTGAATGTCTTAGACTAGGAGACAGACACTAGGAAAGTTACAACTTGTCTAATGTACTAATCTCAGTGAGAACATTGTTCGTACGAAGTTTGAAGTTGAAAGTCGATTTTTTTACGTGACATGAAGGAGACAACAGCTTTTTGTTGACAAAAACCTAGTAAAACTTCAATATCTCAGGAACAAAACTTTAGAAAACCATACCATTCTAGACTTTTTTATAAGTCATCAAATAAACATTGTATTGGTCGAAAAGTGATTTGACACTTGAAAAAATTTCCTTGTGAGCAGTTTGGTGTCGGAAAACTTTTCTAACAATGAAACATTTAAGCGTCTCCTATAGAAACAAGATGAGACCTAGCCTATTTTGTAGAGAATTATTTGCTAGTCATTTTTGTAAAAATAATTTTTCGATTTGGTTAAAAAGCAACAGAGACTGGGTGCAAATATTGACACATAAGGACAAATACGTAAGTGCATTTTTAGCCTTTTCAATATTTGCATCCTATCTCTGTTATATTTCAACCAAATTGAAAGGGTTTTTTTATGAAAATGATCAAAAAAGAATTCCTTACGAAACGTAATATTTTACAGCTAAGATATCGATATTTGTAATTAGCAAAAAATTCTCTACAAGATACGTTCGTTTTCATCTAGTTTTTAGAGAAGACACTTTAATTTGTTTCCTCGTAAATTTGTGTACATGTAATGATAATATGCCCTTAAGATTTTAGTGAGAAAATCTCTAGTAAAGGGAGACTACACCATACGTATGTCTTCTCCGTTCGTCATTTCCCCTTTCGATAACTATAATAAACTGATTGATATAGATTTGTACCGAAGGATGATACTACTAGTTAGTCAGCTACATATCGCTAATGTGTACGCTGTGAATTTTCGTACTAATCGAAGAAATTTATTTTCCCACAGCGGTCAAACGATGTCATTACATAGTACTGTCACTGTAAGTCTGACATTCCTGAACAACAATATTTTAAAAACTAGTTACCTTAAGTTTCATTACTTGTTTGATGAGTTTCAGTGTCTAATACAAAAGTGACCATTTTCGAACTGGAATCAGAATCGGAACTGCTTCAGTGCTGGCTACAGTATGGAAATGAAATTTAAGTTGAAAGTAAAAGTGTTTAGTTGATTCTTAATCGTAATATTATTTTTACATTACTATTTATAAATGATGCATGAACATAGAGTATATTTCGCTAAAATTGATAAGATTGCCCAAACAAGTTGTTTTCTTTCTCGTATTATCTTTTAGAATGCGCCTGTCATAATTGATGCACAAATAATAAAGAAAAAGAATGCTGTTTGTAAACAGTTAATGCCCATTGAAGAAACAAATGATATTCCATCAATTATTCGAGCTGGTTTACGAATGCCAACAAATGAATTTGACATATTTGTTCAAAGTAAATTCGTTACTGAATCAATAAAATAATATGATAAGATTGATTTCCTTTCTTTTTATGTTTTAGAAACAGCACCGACGTCTTATTGGCAAATAATGGCTGAACATTATCGAATTAAGCTTGCAGAAGCAACACGTGAAAATCAACAAGTAATCAATATAATATATAATTGTTGTTAAAGGAATTAATATTCTTTCTTTGTTTAAGCTTCATGAAATTGTTGATGGATTAAATAAAGATAATGAAAATTTACATGCGGTTGCTGATCATTGTGAATATTTAACTGATATTATTGAAGTAAAATAATATGCATTATATATTTTATCTAAATTAAATTTCATTATTTTTAGAAATTAACTAGTGAAGATAATATTGAACGTGCAAATAAATCATCAGCTTGTGTACGCTTGTTTTGATATTGAAGAAGAATAATCCTATGAATTGAACTATAGATTGATAGATATATATTCATAAATATTTTGTTGTGTTTATTTTGTGTTTCTCTCTTGTAAATAAAGTGAAAACAGCTAATCAATGTTGTTAAATAAACACAAAGATTACAAATAAAGTTAAAAATCGATCAAAATTGACTGTCGATGATATTGATACGTCTAACAATAGAAACTTTGCGCAAAGTAAAGTAGTAATAGAACTGATCTTTTTATCATAAATAGGATCTGATGGAGCTAGTAGAAACCTAATAATGAATAAAGTTCGATATTACATTAATAAACAGTCTTTAGAAAAATCATTAATTAAAAACATTCATCCGTTGAA
Source organism: Rotaria sp. Silwood2 (assembly GCA_905329745.1). NCBI lineage: Eukaryota > Metazoa > Rotifera > Eurotatoria > Philodinida > Philodinidae > Rotaria > Rotaria sp. Silwood2. The sequence continues at coordinate 761,201 of CAJNSZ010000014.1, read as the reverse complement.
CTAATATCATGCGTTTTCCATCTTGTTTCTAATTACTTTTTTTTGACAACGATGGCTATAGTCAAATACTGAACTACCAATTGACGCAGAAATAATCATCGATGTATAAGACATTGTTATGGAAACAAAGTCTATGTGTTTCATTTTCATTCACTTATAAGTCATCAGAGACAATCAAAAGTAGCCGACTAGAATCAAAACTTCATGGTATTTCTACACACATATAAATATATATTTCAACTATTCTTTTGATATGAAGTTAGCTCATTGTGAACAAATCTTTGATGGATATCGAGAGTGACGCCTGTACACAATTTTTCATGAAGCATATTGTAGTATTTTGATTAAAATAATCTTTATCTGAATTATCAGAAAGTCTTTTCATACACCAGTTTGTAGTGCCAGATTAGGTCTACAAAATACTGTATTTTAAGTATTGATATTCGGAAGAAAATGCTGTGTCATGTAAGAAGAATCATTGTTCGAAGATTACTTTTAGCTTATTATGAAACATAATTTCGTAGAAAATTTAATTCTCTATCATAACAAAAAAGTAGAAACTACTCGGAAATGCTCTATATCTCGATAAATGAACATTCTTTTCGACTGAAATTTTCAGGATATTCGAAGGATCATTAAATCTATCTGGAGGATGGATTTCAGGTTGAAATTCCATTGTCTGAGTTTTCAGTAAATACCTAAAAGTAGGTCTAAAATTCAATAAAACAGTCATAATTCACCGTCAGAGGCTGATGGGAACCAACCATTTAAGATTTTTCTAGTGTTATCGAAACCTCTTTGTGAGTCCAATATGCGTTCAGATGATAGATTACAATCAACGTAGTTGCCTCGTTAGTTTAGTCAATATACAAATTCTACTAAGGTATAGCGAGACTTTAAAGAGTTTACCAAGTGTTGTTTCTGTCGTATGCATGTGTGTTATTACTCTCACCCTTATCTTCGAAATACTGATTTTACGCGGAAGTATGACGCATGAAAATATTGTGTGATGTAGCCGGGTACTTTTAATTATCACTAATGATTTATGAATGGACAAAAGTTGAACAAACATAGTGTACCAAGATATTTGACATACAGATTACAATGAAAAATTTTCATGTTTTCGATAATTTTATTCAAAAATATCTTTCTCTCGTTTTGAATATAATATAACATAATCTGACAAATAAAAACTCGTTTTGAATTTTATACATAGACATTAAAAAATATACACACACATATCAAAGTTCGTTTTGTTCCATCATCTCAATTGGTAGAACTATCATCAAGAAGACTATCATGTTCGTTAGTAAATGACTAAAGAAAACAGAAGCATGTAAAAAAAAAATGTTAAAAAAAAAATATTTATTACATTGAGAACATTTTGTAAATAATCACAATGACCAGATAAAATACGAAGTTGTTCATTTTCTTTACTCAAATCATCAATAAGATTATGTAACTATGAAGAAGAAAAAACAAATTGATTAGATCTAAGTAAACTCATTCAATCTACTTGTTGATTTTCAATAGTTGTTTCTTCAATAGCTTGTTTTCGTCGCTCGGTCATTAATTTCCAATAAGATTCAGAAGCTTCATCTAAAATATAGAAAAAAAATAATAATAAATTATCTATTTATTTTGTTTTGTTGAATTTATTTTCTTCTATACTTTGCATAAGCATTTGAACAATTTCTTCAGCAGCATTACCCTTATCTAATGCTTTAGCCATTTGTTCAGCATAATTAGGTGTATTTGTAGACATATCACGATTAAATTGTACATGATCAATATTAGTACTCATATTTTGTGTTGTATTTAACGTTGAATTTTTCGTTTTTTGACATGTTGTTCGATGATTTTCAATTGGATGAAGTAAAATAAATTTTGATGGAGATTTTTGTGACATAGTTAATCTGAAAATTTGAACATAAGATCTTCAAAATCTCCAGTACATTATGCTAGATGAGTTCAGAGGTGTAAGTCGATACTTTGATTGGCGGTGGCTGAAATTGTTTCATGATTTTTTTCAAAAATTTTCTTATTTTGGAATAGAAAAGAAGGCAATGATGATAGAGAACGTTCTAATAAGAAACTAGATTAGAAGAACTCTGAAAACTGATCTTGTGTATACAAAACATGTAAAGGTCTAGTATATATGTATATTTCGTGACAGCAAGAATTTCCAGTAATTATTTACGGGCAACGACAGCGACTCAGTCATTCGGCTTACACCTTCGGATGGGTTATGATTTTTAAAAAAAATTACAAAATTGATTGGAGTTGTCAAGTTATATTTTCCATATTTTGTTCTTCATAAATTCTACTACTTATTTAGAAGATAATTCAATCAGAGATGTTGACTCTTCAATCTTGGAAAATTTTCATTTTTCTGCAGTGCTTTATTGTTGTCTTTCTGCTCACTAACCTCTAAAAACTTCTCCACCCTCTTCCCCAATCCGGATGATCTCGGCACATTCCTAAACTCGTTCATAAAGAAATTTCTTTGTATTCTTTTTTTATCGTTATCATCAGCTATGAGTATAATGCAAATATTTTGGAATAAAAAACGAATTTCTGCGTTTTTGCAAGGTAACAAACTGATTTCTTGATTGCTATTAGTGGAAATTAATTTTTGTCTGTTCATTGAGATCAACAGAAAACAAGAGCTTTTCTTTTAATCTTATTATTAGGAGCTTTCTATGGCTTCTACTAATTTTTAATGACTTCCAGTCATTATTTGTATCCTTGAAACGTTGTAATAATTTCTATACTAGAAATCAGTTTGTTTTTATTCTAGAAACGACTTCTCAATAGTTCTAAAAAATAAGGGTTAATTTAAATTTAAACTAATGAATATTTTTTGCATCTACTTTTTCATACATTCACAGATTTCAATAGAAATGTAAAAAGAAAAGGACAAATAAGTACGTCGTTTCCATTTACAAAGCATCTGTTAGTGTTTTGTTCAAAATAGCAAAGTACTATAGCCAAGAACTGATCAATAAAACTGAAAACAAAATGAGACAATAATATACAGATGATGACAAAAGTGTACACATATTTAAGATCAAGAATTCTGAATTAATTGTTAGTATCAAATCTATATTACAGCTAAAATAGGATAAAATGAAACTAAGTATTGTTCGTGTATATTAATACATTCGTCGATAAATTATGAGTTTTGTTCGATTGCAGTTCCTAACTTCATACGTCTGAAAAAAAAAATGTAGACGAAACAAATTTGGAAATCTACAACAAGAAAAAAAGATTTTTGATAAGAAAAAACAAGTGGAAGACGAGTAAATTTTTAATAATGGCTCGACAAAAGAAGCAAAATGCTTTTTCTACTTGGTTTTTCCAAGTAACCCAGGTCAAAGAAACGATTCCTGTAAATGATATACAGAATCGAAGATCGACGTCATTACGCAGCTGTTTTTCGTAAGCTCATACAATGTAATGACAGATTACGGTGAGAAGAACATAGTATTTTTTTTTTCTTAAATCGCAAAAAATTTTGGATACTTTACTTTTATAGGAGATATTTAGTATGCGCAACATTGAATATATTTTTCTATTACTGTGAAACAAAGTACGATATAAGATATCAATCGCGGACTTTGACAATAGAGGTCACCAATAGAAAAATCATTTCATTGGATATCAATTTTATTCAATAATATGTTGANACGATATGTTTTAAAAAAACTATTATTTTACAGACAGTTGTTTCCTATTCACTTTTTCTCAAAATTTTTCTAACTTGAAGCTGACACATTAGAAGACCCCCCTATAATACAAGACCCTCCTTTGATGAATGAAGCAAAAGACATATTAGAAGACCTTCCTCAGAGAACTGACTTTCTTAAAAACAATTCCTGGAGTCTAGTGACTGTTTTGGTATTAAAATCCATAATGATATCTAAGTTTAGTGTGAACAATATTTTACTTCCATCGTGATAACAATGTGTCAGCTTCAAGTTAGAAAAATTTTGAGAAAAAGCGAATAGGAAACAACTGTCTGTAAAATAATAGTTTTTTTAAAACATATCGTTGAGTCATTTTAGTGCTTCTACGCAGCTTACTCTGGAAAAATTCTTTGATTTCTCTATGTGGAACAATCTTTCTTTGATCATAAGATCTAATGGGTTGAGTGTATAGTCGTGAGTGTAGCACATTAAGAGACCTTTGTAAAATAGTAAAATATTCGATAAAATTTCGTTTTATATTAATTAAAAAGCTTCTTCATCTGTAACTTTTTTCTAGAGATTCAGAAACGTCGTTATCCCAAAACAGATTTTCATAATTGAAGAAAATCTAACTTTACCTATACACGTCAGAGTTTATTCTGTGAGTACTTATGAGTCTGAGAACGCATTTCTTTTTCCAATACTATCTAAAGATACTTTTCGAAACAGACACAAAAGAAACGTAGAATGTATATTCAACTACTGTTGTTCTACAAACTGTTTCTTTACAAGACAACCGTATTCATTGAAGTTAGTTTGCGACCAATGACTATGTTAGTGGTAGATTTCACTAGGTACGAATTCCATCCATACTAATAAAGCCTCAACACGCACAACTGCCTTAACTAAATTCGGCAAAAAAATTCAATTTTCTTTTTTCATTTATTTAGTTATTTAGAAGGTTAAATGTTACCAGTAACAATAGGATTCTTTAGAAGAAGAATTTTATTCGACATTGTACCAAGATTTTAGGAAGTGTTATCTTTATTGTTCTAAGAACACTTACTAACGATGACCTCATTCTTTCCCACAGGATCAAATGTTTCTTTCTCATTCTACGCAAGAGGAGTAAATAAAATAAACTTGTTTACTAACGATGCATGGGGCAAAAATGGAGTGGAACCAAAATTTGTTGGCGACACTGCCAAAAAATAGCTTCTTTTAAGGGACATATTAGAAGACCCCCTTGTAACTTATGAATGACAAGACAAAAGAGAACACCCCGGGTCTTCTAACGTGTCGAAGGCTTCGCTTCGTCTAGTCAGTCGCCTTTCAGTCCATGGAATAAACGGAATCTTTCGAGACATCCGAAAAAACTCGGAGCTAGGTAAACAGAACTCAGTACACGAAAAACGCTTCTCCCACAGGACTGCAGAAAGTAAGAATAGATTTTTTGCAATCGATGGAAGAAATTTTTTAGAAGAGTTCTTAGCAACACTCAACAAGTCTACATTAAGAAAAGTTATCTATATAACGAAGTTATGTGCTCAGCAACTGGATTGAAACGAATCAAATATATGTAAACAGTCACATGCAGAACGACCTGCCAAGAATGAAGTTTGTACTTTGAATTTAAGTAATCGAAATTTACTTCAAGAAAGTAATGCAAAATTAAGTGAGGTAAAACAAAGTTGTGCGCACAAAAAATACGTGATAACTAAATAGAATCTTTATATAGTCGGACCTTTTGCGAGTAAT
>CAJNSZ010000014.1:682591-754474 GCA_905329745.1 Rotaria sp. Silwood2 | reverse complement strand
GGGGGGCGGGGGCGCGGGGGGGGGGGGGGGGGGGGGGGGGGGGCGGGGGGGGCTAGCGATCTCAAAGCGGTGAAAACAGTAGAAGAGACAAGGGTCGATAAGGCATCTTTTCTCCTCCAAACATTTTCGAAAACAAACCATATGAGAATAATAAGTCACTTATGAGCTATGACCTGGGTATAGTCTCTTATCTTGGTTTAGCATCAAGATTTTTTGACAACTCTACCTCCTCTCACTGCTTCCTCAGACATTCGAAAAAGAGATTTTGTCTCTTGTTGCAATGAAATGCATGCAGTTGTACAGAATCGACGATCCTGATTACAAATACTGTCGTGATTGTTCTATGAATCCTTTTGGTAAGCTATATGACAAGATTTTGAAAATTTTTCACTTGTGGCGAAAAAAAGATTTTAGAAAGACTTTTATCTTCTCTCGATTTCATAAAATGCTTTAAATCTTTGAAAAGACATGCAATAGAGGCAATCGAGTATTCTCTATCTGTTGATATATAAATTATGACACTTAAGCGTATAGATCAGCTCACACGGATATCAGTTTGTGTGTGGATGGATGCGCATCAATGTATCTCAAGAGATTTCACTCACGGATCCAGACATGCATACAACCTAGCCGAGATCTACGGAATACCCACTTATCTGCACCCAACCAACTATACCCACATCCACTAATACACCAGCTTCCACCCGATTCACTGCGTCATCATTCTGGCGTCCCTTAAAAATCAGTCACTTCAACACGTCAACCTTCGAGCACCTATTAATCCACAAGGATCCAATGCCCTAAAGCCATGCTAACCGATCGACACTAGCACTAAACAACCCGCATTGGTACACTCAATTTTGCTTACGCTTACGCTCATATGCTGATGACATCAGGAACAAAGAGCCAATGGGTGTGGGTAGTTGGGATTGGTTCTAGACCTGATGGTTATCTTGGTTCGATAGATGCTTGTAGTTCGACGCTTGAGGATGACTAGTTTTTCAGGTGGCTTGGAGAGATATTGGTGTGGGTATATTTGGTTGGTTGAACGCAGTTGAATGGGCAGTCTCCTCTTGCCACGCTCATGCGTACGCATCCACTCCCACAAAATTAAAAAAAAATGTCTGTTTTTAGTATTATATTGCATTTCTTTAGAGAAAAGTGAAAATTTTTCCCCCCAACCAAGAACATATTCAGATAGAGTGTGACTAACTGCATTCCCTGCTCATATTTCGGACGGCGATAAAGTCAAATGAGAAGATCATTTTTTTCAAACAAGAATGATGCACCCCGATTTGCCCATAATCGTGCCGGGAATGTGCTTTTGTAAGTTGATATATTTGCTAAAGTGTCACAATTTCCACATATTGATGAATACTAAGCACTGTATGAAATTCAAGACAATTGACTGATCAATGTAGGAGCATATTGAACATAGTAGATAGAAGAAACTGTTAGAGTAGCTTTTCTAGTTTGTATTAACAGTTCCTATCGAAAGTTTTGCGGAAGGAATGCGAAATCTACAAAATGACGATTAGTGAAAATCGAAATGTTTGATATTTTTTTATGTTATAGCACCAATCAAAAACTACAAGCAGCTGTCAGAATACCAATTATGAGTAGTCATGTATTATTGACATTGATTATTTTGTGTTATTTGAAAAATTTGTGTAGAACAGTTGATTTGTAAAAGTTGTTTCTTGGGCAAGTGTATGTACAGCATCTCTATTATAGATTCTTGAAATTAGTCGTTCAGCAATTAAGATACATAAACAAAACACGATATTTTCATTTAATATTCAATATGATTTTAGTTTTTGTTTATGACATTCTTAGATCAAATAATAACACCTAGTCAACATGTTAATGACTATATTATTTTTATCGTTTAATTAATTAAATTTCATTTTACATTGAATGAATCAAGAAAAAAATCAGTTTAAAGCTTAAAACATATAAGAAATGACATTCAATAAATATTTTAATATCAAATATTTAATGAATATTATAAATCTCCATAGAGGAAGAACGAAAATAAACATTCGTCGTATACGAATACATATTTACATATAACGACATCATCATCACATAAAAACAGACGAAAATCTGACATCAACTTGAATCATAAAATTCGCTTTCAACTAATTTTTCTCGAAATAATGTATACCAAGCTATAGTATGTTGATTTAATGTTAAATTATCAAGTTGAATATATGCTTCACCAATACATTGATTTTTTTCAAATTTACCACCACGTTGCCATACTGTTACTTGAAGACGACGACCTGAAATATTTGTTTTTTGTTTTTAATATTTCAAACGAAGAATAGAAATATTTTAAAGAATCTTTACCCATGACATTGCATGCATTATATTTTAATTTTGAATGATATTCTGGATTATAACTTCCTTTTGTAGTAGCTGTTTTACGTTTTTGTACACGGCGTGTGCCTGTTCGAAGATATCTATTAACAAATGAAACATTCATAATAAATTCAAAATCTCAAAAGTAAATTCTTCTTCAACTAATGTATTAATTTTGAATGATCGAAAGAAGGTAACGATAAACTCTATATTTACTTTCAAGAATTGTTTTAGTTCTAAAGGGCATGTTTTTCCTGTTGTATGCGTTAATTGAAACAAAGCAGAAGCAAATCAAATTATTCCAAGTTAATTTAGAGAGACAACAAGCAATGTTTAGTTGAAAGCATAGTGCTACCGAGAATAAAAATAGCTTCACAAATATACTCTTTGTAGTGAAATAACAAGGAGACCACAAAAAAAAGTAGGGCAGTGCCTTAAGATCTTCAAGGTGATCCATGAAATACAGTGCCATGGATCGTAACTATTACGGTTTTCTTGCTTGTAGTGGTTGAACAACAATCAATCTAGCCATTCTTTGGTTACGCCATTATTTTTTTTTCTCTAGATTTAAGTATATTTTTATTGATTGTTAGTATCAGTATATGGAAACTTATTCAGGCTTTCCTCTTCCTCTCACAGTTAAGCTGTTAGCAGCTTAATCCCTGCGGAATTACAATATGAAACACGATGTATTTGGTGCTACTAATCACATAGAGACTGTTTTAATCCATCTATTTTGAGACACATTTTTTTTATCATACTTTTACTTAATCCTCCAGCAATACAATAAGGAAATAGTTTATATATTATAAAGAGACATTATTCATATAACGTCTTTTATCGTGTATCAACAATTTCTGTCACAGTGTGTGATGTGGATGGACTGCGAATTTCTATCCTATATATTTCAACACTTCTTTTAGATCGTGTTTCACAAAATTCAAAACCATCAAAATTAAGATAAATACGTGGGAGGATAATCTGATAATTAATCTTTTATAATCGAAATAGTTTGTTGATTGGTGTCTTATTTTGTAATATGATTTTCGATGATTTGTATCATCTATTTCGAAAAAAAGCGTTTTTTTTCAATAAACATCGATTTGATGATTTCTATTTACTAAAATATGAATTGAAACGGTTTCTAAACACACCTTAAAAAGTTTTCGTAAGATTCAAAAAAGATGTTCCAACATTAAAGAGAATTTAACTAGCCAATAGAAATGAGTAGAGTTTAAAATATTAAAATATTGCGAAATTTCTATTCAAAAAACATTTTTCGTTTCTTTCACTGTTTATGCATTTTTAATAGTGCACATTCCAGAATTCTCACATGAGCTTCATTTTAGTACATTTTTTTTTAAGAACATATCACAATGTAGGTCATGACTGAGTTCTTTTTTTCTGCATTAAGGATTGTTTTTATTATATATATTAGCCTTTCTATAAATAGATCTCCACTTTTAGTGTTCTTGAGACATTGAACTTGTCACTTTTTTCCTGCACATGAAAAGTAAGAATATAAAATAGAAAGCTTCTTTCATATCCGTGCATCTTGACATGCTCTTTCAAAAAAAAAAGATAAATATATAGAATGAGGATGTACAGACAAGTCTAGATTATCCAATGAACTATTTGTTTCGTGAATATCTCTCTCAAACGTGATGTTGTACAACAGAAAATTTTTACTATAGCTTCTTCATTACAAGTCTAATATATTGTGAAAATTTCAGACTATTTGAATATACGTGACACTTAATCGGTTTTTTAAGAGATGGAGTCTTAATGAGAATATACCGTGTAAGTATCAGACGATTTATCAAATCTTTTGAGCTTAACAAATCCGCTTAGTCTCTCTTAAAATAATTATTTTGTCACATAAACTATCAGTTGTGTTGCGGTCTTTTTTCTAAAGCTGTAAAAAAGTGACCTCAAAGGCTTTTAAACTTTCAGAGAAATTAATAAAAAAAAAAATTTCTTCTTAAAAAGTATTTTCTAATTGTTTACTTAGTATCTTATTATAGTAACGAGTGATTGAAAACTTTTTACACAAAGATGTTTGCTCACTTGTGACCTACTAGAAAGTGGTTTCGACGTGTCAAAAGCCATGAGTTAAGATCACAGTTTTATGCTTTTTTCGAAAGCAGTAAAATCATTTTTAAAAAGTTCTACAATTTTAGTTCGAACAAAAAATGATTGTACTTTCACCATTGTGATCCGAAACTAAAAGATAGGACCTCTATTTATATATCGGCTTGTAGATCAGAAACTATCCTACAAAATACTTTATTTCAAGTTTCTTTTGTTTTTTCACAAGGCATCTCAATTTTCGTTTTTGCTAAATACTTATTTTTGAAAAATCGGTAATGATTTTACGTTGAAAGAAACTCTTGAAAAAATGCTTCTAACTTCACTTAAGTAAAAGCTACAGCTCAATTTGATTTCATATTTTGTAGACAAATATCTGCTCTATAAAACGGTCGACTTCGACAATTTTTAGCATGTTTAAAAAGAGATTTAGAGGATATGCAAAAATCTATTGGCTCACAATTAAAAATAATTTTTTCGATCGTTCAAAAAGTTCCTCACTACTCTTGAACAAAAATAAACATAAGATTTCTAAGCCCGTATCCGAAGAGTATGGAATTCTGATTTTAACTCATAGCTTTGAACTCGTCGGAAATATTTCATAGCAAGTTAAAAGTAAATAAACATCTTCTCTTAAAAACATTCTGATCACCTGTAATAGGTATTTTTGATAAAGTTGTTCTCTCTACTATACTTATTTTCTTCTTAAAACTTCACAGTTATCAGTACTTTTTTTTTCAAAATATACTACTGTCAAACAATTATATACATTCTAATCTAAATCAGAACAAATGAATGAAAATACTTTCTGTCAATTTTGTAGTCTCTCCCACCTATAAAAACTACTAACAACCTTGATAGTAACTTACGTTTTAACATATGTATCAGGAGGAATATCTTCAGCTTTGGCTCCATTATTATTATTATTATTATTATCGCTATTATCATCAATAATTCGTTCTAATCCTTTTGCAGATATAATATCAATTTCTAAAAGACCTTTTGTAACAACTAAACCAAGTTGAATTTTTCCCATATGCATATAATCATGAATCATATTTTCATAATTTCTTGGTGTAACTTGTCCTGGACCAACAGTATGTGTTTGAACATTATTATTATCATTTATTTGTTCTTGTTGTTGTTCTGATAATGTAAAATATCGATCAATATCATCATCACTATCCAAATTAGATGTAGCTGATGATTTTCTTGAACCTGATATAGATGAATGTCGTGATGAGGGAATATAAGGTAACATTAATTGTCCAATAGGCATTTGTTGTAATGGAATAGGACGTATTAATGTTTGTTGTTGTTGTTCATCTTGATTTATTGTTGATATTAAACTTTGACGTGGTGATTTATTTATATTAGTAGATGTATTATCTAATGTAAGACCAGCTGATATATCAATATGATGTTCTTTATCAATATTTGTATCTATTTGTGATGATAGTTTTCGTGACGCTGGACTTTTTGGTGATTCAGGTGTTGATTCACTAAAACGTCTTGTATGAACATCGAATAATTTCGATATTCCTTTTGATATTCGACGTTTTAGTTTAACTGATTGTATAGTTATTGCTGATAGACGTCGATGAGTATCTTCATCATTTTTACCATCATCAATATTAGTCATTATAATAGTTGGAATTGTTGAACCAGTCGTATTTGCATGTTTGGAAGTTGTTTGTGAAGAAGAATTTTTTCGATTAGAATCAATTTTATTTATCATCGAAGAATTTATTGTATGTATTAATGCATCTGTAGATGTTTTTGTTCGTTCATCATGTTTATTGGATAGTAATAATGGTGGCATTTTACGACAACTATCAGCACTTTCTATTGATGATGATTTAAATGTAACACTTGATGCTGATGGTTTACGTGTTTGACGATCACGTAATTCATACCAACGTGGTTCATCTTCAAGATTAGCTTCATTTAATGGTAATTGTATCATACCAAGAAAGTCATCAGATTCATCTGTACTATCATTATTTGTTTGATATTGTTTTTTATCCCAAAGTAAAATTTCAAGATGAAGAACATCCACACTTTCAACTTCATGAAAAACAAATGTTTCATTATAAACTGGATTTGATGAGTGAATTATTTTTGTTTCAAACATATCAAAACCACGATCTTCAAAAAGCATTTTACCAGTTATAAATGCATATGGTTGATCACCATTCGATCGTAAAGCAAGATGACTTGCTTGTATTATTGTTAAAGCTAATTTCATATCGTCAACATCATGCCAAATTTGAGCTTCAAAGAAAAAGAAAAAATATTGAAATAATTTTAAGAGAAATATCTTTGATCATTTTTTCAAGAATATTGTACGTCATTCTATGAACATTTATTATTAATTTTAATATCGGATCGCTCTTTTGAACAATATTCTTTGTAATTCTCATCGCCAGAGCAAATTTTATCATATATTAATTAGTAAATTTTTCCATTAAAAAAAATTCTATGAATATAAAATTTAATTTTTCTTTTGTAAAAAGTGTTCGATAGAACTCATAAATCTCAAGAGAGAAAGTTTATTTACAACAATATTATAGGTTAAAGTCAAGATGCAATAATACTGAAATGTCAAGTGGTACTTTTATTCTATATGAATATCTGTGCTAGCATTTGCATAAATAAATTTATAGCTGCTTATTTGAGACCATTGTCTCTTTGAGTTTCTTTTTAGATTTTTTCTTAAGTGTGAAATTGTTTAAAAGAATAAGAGAAAATTAAATCGACAAAATTTCATTGATTTGCCATGAAAGAAAATTTGAATTGTTGCAAAGTTGTTTTCAATTAGATTTTCATATGTTATTATCTCACTATAGTAACGATTATTTTCTATTCCTATGGATTGTCATCTTTATAATCAGAGGACAAAAAAAAGACCTTAGTTCTCTTGAAATAACAAGGACATTTTAAGTGCACACTTAAAGATGGAAATTATAAGATAATAGTTCGTCGGAAAAAGTGTTAATCATATTCATTTTTTTTTTAAATATTTCTTTCATTCTTTATAATGAAAATATTCTACCTAGAAGTCTTCCACGATTAATTAAAATTGGTTTAAGTTCTTTAACATTTGGCACTTCAAGTGTTTCAACAGTTTCATATAATTCTTTTTTTTTCTGTTTAGGAATTGTTGATGATAATGATGGTGGTAATGGTGGTAAATTTCGTCGTTTTCGTGTTAATGATGATGATAGACGGGGTACAGTTTCAAAATGTCTTGAAATTTCAATAGATGATAATGTTTGACCATTATTTATTTGTAATCTAACATTATTATGTTGAACAACTAATTGTACAATATCACCACAATGATCTTGTAAAATTCGTACTTCTTCATATGTTGATTCAATTAATGAATGTCCATTAAATTCAAGTATTTGATCACCTACTTCAATATTACCTTGTACATCAGCTGGACCACCGTATAGAATATTTGTTACAAAACATCCTTAGAGAAAAACAAAATAAATAAATATTTTTTTTATTAAATGAATGAATATATTAAAATTAATATTCAACTAACCAAGACTACTATCTTCACATTCTTGTCCACCGATAATACGCATTCCAAGACCATTTGTTCGTATTGATGTATCATTTTTATCTCGATGAAGTAAAATTCGATGTGGATTTGATGGTGGTGTACGTGCACGTAATTTTGAACTTTCTTCAGCATGTAAATAAATATTTTCACATGTTTCAATTGTTTTTCTTCGATCACCACCTGTTAAACCTGATCCAGATGATGGTATAGGTAAACCAAGTGTTGATGAAGCATTAGTTATTGGTGACATAGAAGTAAATTCTACTTCAGGATTGCAACCATAACAAAATTCTTCTGATAAAGTTTGTCGACGAAGTTTAGGTGGTTTACTAAAAAAAAATAAAGTTATGTATGAATTAATTAAACAAGATTTTTATAAGAAAACGATAATTCATCGAAAAAAAATAAAGGAGACGCTGAAAATTTCTAGACAAAATAATTTACTATTTTTCGTGTATTTTGAATGTATTGGAAAACAATGAAAAGTAATATATTAGAATTAGTGACTCTTGACTATAGAGATATAAGTAAGCCTTGACAACAACTTAAACATTTTTTTTTGGAAGAAAAAACCTCAAATGAAACTTGTTTCAAACATGCTACAAAATTGTATCAAGTATATTGGAAAATACAAAAAAAAATCTATATAAAGCGGTACATTTGAATAAAATTTTTGGCAAACTTTGAGGCGCAGTAAAAACTTTTATGAAGTCTATCGTAACAAAAAAATGGCTGTTTTTCTGATTTTCACCTTGTCAACAAAACATAATCCTGTGTCACTTTGTAAAGGATTAATCAAAACTCTGCATTCTCGCGTTATTTTGAAGAGTAAAGATCATCCTTAAATACTATATATTTACAGAATTTATTCTATGTCAACAGGAAGCAGAGTTGTCTTCAAAAATTTTTGTGAGTTCTATCAAGATTTACTTATAGGTCAATAGTCAAAAGTCACAGAAAAGTTCTTACCATATATTTTGAACGATCACATATTTCTGATTCTTATACATTACGCTTCATTTTTTCCCGATACATTTAAATATGCGAAAAATAGTCAAATATTCTATGTGGAAACTCTTGGCCCATCGCGTAGTCCATTAGAAATATATGAAGTATGAAATTTTATTTAGTACACATAACTCTTTTTTTCTTATTCGACACGAATAATAATCGACAAATTTATAGTAATGCACAAGAAAAACCATCAACGCAGATAACTAAATTAAACAAGCACCACAACAAAGAGACTATTACTAAACTGAAAATCATGACAAAACAGCACATGTTTCTCTGATATGCACACGATATGAACTAGAATTTGTTTTCAAAGTTAAAGTTATTAAATACACAGATTTTCATGAAATTATATCAAAATTAATTCTGATGGCAAAATTGAACTAAGAAGAAAAACATTTAAAATATCTTATACGTCTAATGTCATTAGATTATGCAGTCAAACCTAATATTTTATGTAAAAATGCTGTTAGCACAATCCCAGCGGGATTAAAATATGAAACATAATGTAGTTGCTGCTGTTAGTAACATAGAGATTGTTTTGCTTCTATCAACTTTGAGAGATATTTCTTCACCATCCTTTTACTTAATCCTCCAGAGATACAATAAGAAAGTAGTTCATATATAATAATGAGACTTTATTAATATATGATCTTTGATCGTATATCAACAATGTCTGTCACGTTTATGATAGACTCGTTACTACGACATCTGTTACAGCTGTGGAGAGAACTCAAATTTCTTCTTCTATACTTCAACATTCTTTTTAAATCGTATTTTACAAAAAAAAACATCCACATGTCCATTATTAAACACTAAAGTTTGCTTTTAAAAATTGATTAAATGGTACTTAGTAAACTGTTTTGACATATGGTTTATGTAAAATATTACTTTCCTATTAAAAAGAAGAGTAAAATTAGCTTTAATGTTAGCCAGATGCTTAATGGTATTACACACTTATATTTTTTCTTTTCGCAAACATGAAAGAGCTGAGGAAATAACATTAATTTTTTTCTTTTTTTTTTCTGTCTCTTCAAATTAGTAATGCCTAGGGACGTAGTAGACATTTACTTCTATTTTACACGGAGCTATTATAAAAGTTAGAAGAACTACACATTACACTAAATTTTTTTTTGACTATTATTCGTATCGACGAATGTTCGTTTTCTTTTTTATTTGGTTGAATTTTGTTCACTTCTCAATATTATTTAGAATCCATAGAGTAGATTCAAGATTCAGGATTGATCGATGAATTCTGCTTGAAAAGTATGAGCCGATTATAATTTGATTATTATAAGATTATCATCAAGATCTTCTGAGAAATGTTAGGCTATACTACAGTAGTTACCGAATGCAAATCATCGAAAAACAAAAGAATGTCGTATCCTTGAAACGATAATCAGATTCGAAATGAAAAAAAAAATGTTAATAACAATGTTTAAAATATAATTCAGGTTTGAATTAGAAAATTTTAAATCTGATTGATTTTACTCTCGATGATCTTTCAGTTTCTTTCTCATATCGTACATTTTTATCTGGAAATCATATTCTGGAAATTAATTCATTTATGTAAGGCTTCAGTGCATTTCGGAGTAGAATTAAGCTATTGAAACATAATAGAATAATTTTAATTTAAGAAAAAAAAAAAGAATAAGAAATAGAAATAATTAATGCGAATATTTTTTTGTATTATATGGAGTTACCTTAATGCGATTTCGATGCTATTATCTTGTCTAATAATAATTTTTCTTGGTACTTTTGGCACATGTTCACGTTCAAGACTTAGAGAAAAATTTTCTCCTTGTTGTTGTTTAGACATTTTTGAATATAACATACGTTGTCGAACAATATCAGATAAATCGGGTGCTTTACGTACAATACATGGATAATCAAGTGAACGTTGTGGTAATAATGTATTATTAACAATAAGAAACGATTTTCGTCGTGTTAAATTTGATAAATCAACTGATTTGGTATTTGGTGATTGATGTGTATGTAATAATTTTGTATGTATTAAACGAGATGCTAATGATGAATCTGAATTAATACTTTTCGAACAAGTTGAACGATTACAAAGAGAATTTTCATGTACAATTTGAGATGGTTGTTCATGTGATGTATATGATGATGATGATGATGATGGTAGAAATTTAATTTCATCTATAGAATTTGTGTTTTGATTATTATTTGATAAAATTTTACAGTTCAAAGGAATTTCTGGTAAACGACGAGAAGAACGTCGTCGACGTAAAACTGCATTTGATGAATCAGTTTTAGAATTTATTCTTGTTGAAGATGATGATGAATTTTTTTTATCTTTATATGTTAAAGAATTTGTTGTTGAATCTGATAAAACTGTTGGATTACACGTACTATTGTATTGATTATTATTATTATTTGTTATGGATTCTACATCTTCCAATGTTGTTGTCCATTGATAATCGCGATGCATTAATGTTCGTTTACGTGCCCATGTATCAGAATTTCGAACACCTGTAGAATTTGTTTGTTGTTGATGATGATTATTGTTATCATTATTATTTGATATAAAAGAATTTTCTGTTATTGATGGTGTTGTTATTATTGGAGTAGAAAAATAATCCATTGCCTATAGAAATATAAAAGAATATTTTTTTCAGCACAAAATTATTTAAAAATAGAAACCATGAATGAATGATGTATGTCACTTGAGACTATTTCTCATTTTTATATGAGAAATGACAAAATGTTTTTTGATGTGCTAAGACAACTTTAACATGTTTTATGTCAAACTTTTTAATTGTCTTTACATGACTATAGGTTGAATATAGAACGGAAAGAACGAATACTAATCTTAGATGATCATATAGAACGATGTACATTCATATTATCTCTTGTTATTTTTTTTTCTCTTTTATTTCTATTCTTTATTTATGTGAATGTTCTAAAGGAAACATCTTCACACTTTTTTTTCAGCTCACTCTCTTTATATATGTAGTAGTTGTAAGTTATTTTGTTTCTGTAGGAAAAACATTATAAAAATATTACTAAGTATAAATAAGTAGTTGCTAGCCAAATGATTAAATATATATATATATATATATGTTTGTATATTTAACAAAGAATAGTATTCTTATAAAATATTTAAAATATTCTTTTTGTAGACGATGATTATCAAAACTTACCATGCTAACATCAATATTCGCTTCAGGTGAAGTAAGACTCTCACTTCGATGTTGTTCAGTCATTCGCAAAGGCAATGAAGATATCTTTTGTACTGTTTGTATCACAGGTTTTGCTGATAAACTTAAACGGCGATGTCGTTCGTCATATGTCAATCCTTGTTCTTTTTCAGAATTTTCTTCATCAACTATTTTTGGATTACTACTATCCATGTTTGTTTCAAAACTTTGAGAATAAAATTCACTAGCTGTATCACATGGCTGTTCTGATGTTGTGTCTTCGAATGAAGGATCTGTTATTATACTTGATGTTGTTGGTTGTGGCTGAAGTGGTACTGGTGCTTGCACTAATGGTGATGAAAATTGACATAATTGTGTTGGACTTTTCGATGAGACGTCACGTATAAATGATATACGATGATTTGATCTAGGTGATAGTGATGGAACAGTTGATGTATCGGTAAGTGTCGCTGTTGGCTCAGGTATTTGATCAAATGAGGATGAATTTGTTTCATGTGAAGCCATTAATATTTGTGATGGTGTTAGTTGATGAGTATTAGGACGCCATAGACGTGTGAAAAAATTTGTTGATTCACTTAGAATTTTTGATTTACGCTCATGTTGTGGTGATGGTGATGGTGATGTTGATGAAGATATTGGTGTTGAACCAGTTGATGCACGAAAAGCTGCTAATTTTTGTAATAAACGAACAGGTGAATGAACTGGTACTTCATCTTCAGTAGTATTCCAAGAACCTCGAAAAAGATTCATTTTGAATGTTGAATGAAAGGGAATGGGAAGAAAAGTGATGATGATAAGAGTGTGAATAATGAGACATTTTTTTCTTATCATTATAAAAAGAAGAGAAAGTAGAAGAGAGAAAAAACCTAGTCGAAACTGTAATTTATTCATTCTTCTTCTCTTCTTCTTCTTTTCAATAAGATTTACACATTGAATAGATGTTTTTATTCATTGAATAATTTTAATTATTTTTTTTTTACTAAAGAACATACCAGATTTCCTGATTACTTCACGACGCACAATACACATTCGGCAACGCCATTTGCATGTATGAGTTTGATTTTCAAAATGATTTCTTTCTGATATATTAATGAGTTCTGGTGATGTATAATTACCACAACGTCGACAAACAGGTCGATGACAATCAGCACATAATATAGGCGGGGAAGAACTTAAATCTTTTGATTGTACTTCAATATTTGAATAACAAATATAACATTGAACAATATCAGATGATGATAATACTATTTGATTTTGTTGTGTAGGTGATGAATTATGTGAATGAGTTGATGAAGAATGTCGTTGTCGTTGATAATCATTTTGAATCATTTGTTGAAGATGTACCATTGTACGACGTAAACCAGATAAACATTGATTTTGTTCATTTTCAATAAGAACTTGTTTTTGAAGAACAATTTCTAACTGATTGAGTTCATCAGGTGAGAGTGAAGAAAAATCAGGAGAAGGAGGCCTGATGATTGGCTCTGTTAGTGCTGTTGCCTGAGGCTGCATGTTGATGCGAGTCGATAGCAACGTCACACCCACTTGATAACATCAGCATCAATATGCTTCAACTCTTGAAGATGCATTCAGATGAACGAACTCGACTGACTCTCTCTCTTCTTATTTTTTTCTCTCTCTCTCTCTCTTCTCTCGTTCTTGAAGCGTAATTTGAAAAAAAATATGTCGTATTATGAGTGACGCACGGCATCGTTCTCGAGAGAACTGAAAAGATTCTCTTTTCTCGTTGCTGTGTTCTCAGAATGCTGATGGTAGTGTATATCTATAATGAACTCGCATACGCATAGCATAGACACAAAAGATTGGGCGTTAGCTATCTCTATCATCTTTCTTCTTTTTTTCTTCAAACATGAGACTAACGACAGCAGTCATCATAATGACAACCATTGGAAACCGAAGAGAGAGGCTTTCTTTTCCGTTCATGCCTATTGCTATAGCTGTCATCATTATTGTTGCTAAAAGAAATGTGGATTAGAGAAATTTAGTCTATTAACAAGACAATATTATCGAATCATGGTGCGATGAAACGAGTTTTCCACTTGACTGAAATTGAATATGAATACACTTTATTGGAATATGAGTATAATTAGCAAAAAAAAAAATATTGCTTGTGTCAATTTACAAATAGTATGTCAAGAACAGGAATACATATGCCATAATAATAGAGGTCAAAAAATAAAATAAAAACAGAATATATAATCAGAAAGCTGTTGGGTTGGAAAATCAAAATTTTTTGTATCATAATATTTTTCAGTGAGAAAGATAATAAATTTGTAACGGCTCTTAATTAGGACAATGTCTTTAAAAAAAACAATTATTATTAATTAATTATTTGTTTAATAATATATTCAGGAGTAATAAATAAATGAAAATCGACAGAGGTAAAAAGAAAACGTCTTTTTTATTTAGTGACTTTCCCAGATAAGGTGTTCTACTTGTAAAAAATAATTATTATTTTCAAGGATTTTACTACCCGAAAAGACCTCTTGGCAGCGGAAATAACGATCAATGTTTCACACCTCTTCCCTTTTACGTAGTTTTATAATAATTACTGTTGATGACTATCACCTTCCGTTCTAATCTAAATACTCAATATAGAATTCGATGTATTATTTAAACGTAAAGCATTATTTTTGGAGTTTAATTGCCTAATGGATATGACGGAAATACAGATACTTTGAAAAGATCAAAGCTAATGGAATGATTTGCATATGAAATTTAACCTCTTTATCATGATAGAGCTTTTATTTATAAAATAAAACAAAAAAAAAAAAAAAAAAAAAAAAAAAAAGAAAGGAAGCTTAAAGATATTGCTTACACCCTAATTATCTTAAATTCAATAGAAAAGCCAAGGCTTTTGCTAAGCTACAAAAATAATTCGTCATGATCCTTCTATAATTACTTCAATGTTTTTTCTTACTAGCAAAAATCATTTAATGTTGTTTTGTAAATACATATTTGTTATTTTTCAAAATAATGTGATCACTAATAAACAGATACATCCACTATCCAGAAATTGGAAATTCAATAGAATTCCATTGGGAATTCGAAGAATTCCACATCAAGTGAAAAGTAATAAAATTCTGTATTGCTAGAAGAATTCAAGCGAGCGATAATTCTTTCCAACGCTCACTTGCTATGTTACATGCCATTTAAGAAATTAACAAGCAAGAGAAATTCTATTGAATTTCGATTTTTTGGATAATTAGTATTGTTAGCTTTTTAGATTGTAAAATACATACATTATGGAACCATCAAAATTCTCTTTTTAAATAAAACTATTTTGAATTTTCATAACCAAACAACAAAAAATCTACTCAATAAAGTCATACACAAAAAAAAAAGAATTGATGAAACTTCAAATGTCGGTCGATGTTTTATATGTAAACGTGATCCGTCTAAAGATCGTTATGCCCCCGTTGGTTTGATGATGTAAAGGTTCAATAACAAATAATAGTTTTCAGATAGAATCAGTTGATGACCCTTCGTTGATTGATGACGACCCATTTAACAAAAACAAGTTTTGCTTGTCAACTATTTACGTACGTTTCAGATATTAGAAAAACTCTATGTGTAGCACTCAATTGTGAATTTAAAGATTGTCCCATCGGTCATAGATCAAGTATATATGATCATATTATTAAACATTAGTACCATATGTATTCAATTATTATCATCAATAGTTTGACAGAATATGAATGAATATTAATCGAAACTTGATTATCTTTATGGCAGTTCATATTAAGAAATTTGCTACGAAATAATAGACTACTTAAAGATGACAACAATCATGTTTACATTGCAACAAAATTTTTCATGTTTTTTTCTTTCAAAAAAACAAAAGAATAAATAGCTGTAGATATCAGTGTTGATTATATGAACACTATTTATATTGGTACTTTGAGTACTGAAGTGATCATGTACAATACAATCTGCTCATGTCGTTAAAATCGCCTATGCTCTGACGATTAATCATGATATTAAAAACGAACAATGATTAATCAGATTTCGAAAAAAAAAGATAATCGTTGCCTAATCACGACTTTATTTCGATAGGATCTCACAAATAATCGACAGAATAAATAGCGATATAATCGTCAATTTTTACGCGATTGTCATCGCATGAAATATGGGTAAGAAGAATTATTAAAGAATTGATCTTAAGAGAGTTACATTAGCATTAATATTATAATTAACCTTAAGACTTTGATATTATTTGCATTGAAATTGATTAATACCAATATGATAGGACTATTTTTAATTCTAATACATATACTATCTGCGACTGTATCTTTGAGAGTCTTATCCATATTCAAAAGTTTTCAATAACAGGAAAAAATATTTTTTAAAGCATGGTTGCCACTCTCAAAAACAGAACAACAAAGTTTGTCTGTACCGATAGTGTCATTCTAAAAAAGCAGAACGAAACTTTTTTTTAACCGGAAACACCATTTCCAAAAACAGAATAATGGCTTTTTGTACTAGAAGTGTCATTCTAGGACAACAGAACAAAAGATTTTTAACCGGGAGTATTATTTCCGACATAGAAAAAAAAAGGTTCTCTTATGTAAGAATTGTTTTCTGAAAACGAAAGAAAATTGTTCGATTTCAGAAACTTCTGAGCTTAAAGTATTTTAGATCTCGTCGTTATTAGTCAATGTATTAGAATAAAAAAAAATGTTTATTTAATTTTAATATCTTAGTATTAATTAATTCTAATGCAAATAATATCATAGAATTAGAATTAATTTTAATAGTAATGACTAAAGAATTAGCATTAGTATAGATAAATGTTAATACTAATTCTAATACGACACACCTAGTCGATGCTATATTTATCTGTTTTTGCTCTCCTTCACCTTAAATTTTCGATATTTTCCATTTGCAGTTTTTCTTCTTGCTATTTGTACATGTATATTTTAAAAGCTGTGTTCGAAAGATAAAATTTTTTATAAGATCAAGGGTTGCAGCGGTCAATTTCTCAAAATCAGGAAAATAGGCAGGACACAATTGAAGGAAAAAATCAGAACATTGTAAGATCTATTATGATACAATTGTCCTGAATGAAACTTGCATAAAAGTAAATAAATCAATAATAGTTCTTTGAAATCACAACATTATTTTTCTTCCAATGCATACTTTGAGTTTTGCTTGTTCCTTTTTGTTCGCATTCTGTAATTGTGTATGCTGTATGCGTTTTCTTTCCCTCATACACATGACATTGGGGAGGGAGCGCAATTTACTTTGGGTGGTTCATTTTTTTCTAACCGAAATCGCATTTTTATCGAGAAAAAGGTCGTAAAATAAAACAAGAAAATGTTGCACTCTCACACATTTTAAAATCGTACATCCATCTTTTCAGCACACAAACAAAATCCTTCCACCACGCACCTCCTGCTCCGTTCTTACTTTTCCTCTTCTTCATATTTCTGTTCTCCACACATATAAAACTACCATGTTATAGACATTAGTCTCTGAAAAATGTTCTCCTTAAATTAGTCTTTTTCGAATGTCAGACAATACAGAACTAAAACCATGTGGTGTGTATGTTAGAGATCTGCGGAGAACTCGGAAACCCAATTATGACTTCGACCCCGGCAGAGTTGGAATCGGGTTCGCGGAAAAAATACTCGGAGTTGGAGTTGGAGTCAAAATTGTAACTGCCCTCCGATTATCTTTTTCTTTTCCATATACCAAAACTTCATTTTCATATCAGTAAACAAAAACATGAAGGATAATACCTAGAGCATCGATTAATAATAAACCTTAGGACAGAAAAATGAATAAATCATCTCTTTATATGTAACATTCGAATAATCTACTAAAATGAAAACGTAACGATATTAATTGAAAGAGATATTAATGCCGCTCAAAGTATCACAACTGTCTGCATTATCAATTGCTTGGTTGTTTAAACAAAGAACATTCCAAAAAGAAAAATTGGTAAAAAACGTATTTTTAGGAGTAAAACTACGAGTTTTTTCACACATTGAAAAAAGGATGCTATTTAGAAAAAGTGAGTCTCAAGATGACATTACCCATAAGCTTGTTTCGTTTTAAGAAAAAACTATTATTTTTTAGTCTAAATAACGCACAGTTTTAGTGCGTTAAGTGAGCCTTTCTGTGTTCGGAATGCTTAATCTTCAAATGATATTGAAGAAAAAATTTCGGAGTTTCTGAAATTTGAAGTCGAAGTTGTAGAAGGAAAACCTCAGCATCGTAGTTGAAGTCATCGGAAAGAAATTTTTTGGAGTTCGAGTAGGCTTTTGAAACCAAAACAGTTGACTCTGTAAGTTTCAAGTGTAAATGAGTATAGTTGTGCGTAGGTATGAAGTTTCAGTTCAGCTTGACTCATCCTCACATTCCTTCAAGAAGCTTATTCAAATTATACAAAAGATAATGAACTAAAACAAAAATGAATTGATAAATACTAATGCTATCAATGCAAAACGAGATGCTAATGCTGAACACGAACAATAAGAAAAAAGAGATTCATTTTCTAAACAAATAACAGAGTTTACAAAAAGAATTGTGTAAACTAACTAAAATGTTAGCATAACGAAGTACAAAACTTAGTGCAACCATGCACAGTCGGAATTGTATAATTTTGATACCACTGAAGTACTTGTGATAGTTGCTAATGATGAAATAGCTGCTTTGAAAAATCAGTTAACTCAAAATAATCGAAACTTAAACTGATTATAACAAAAAAAAAGATGATTGAAATAAATATAATTTCAGCGTCATCTTTCTTTTCATGGGAAATACTCTATAAATGTTTCACTATAAATATTAAAGAAATGTTGAATACAACAAAATAACACGTTATAATGACAAACATGTGGTCCTACAGAGACAAATCATGACATGCCAGGACAAAATCAGGATTTTCAGTCAAAAACAGTAAAATCAGGACATCTTGAAATAGATCAGGAAAGTAGTAACGCTTCGACGCCTGCGTATCCGATGGAAATCATTCTGAAAATCAAACTCATAAATGAAAACAGCGTTGCCGAAAGTGTATTGTGTGTCGTGAAGTAATCAGGAAATCTGGTATGTTCTTTAGTAAAAAAAAAAATAATTAAAATTATTCAATGAATAAAAACATCTATTCAATGTGTAAATCTTATTGAAAAGAAGAAGAGAAACAGAATGAATAAATTAGTTTCGACTAGGTTTTTTTCTCTCTTCTTTTTATAATCATAAGAAAAAAATGTCTCATTATTCACACTCTTATCATCATCACTTTTCTTTCCATTTCTTTTCATTCAACATTCAGAATAAATATTTTTCGAGGTTATTAGAATGCTACCGAAGGGTGTATGGGTGATTTCTTCTCTTCATTCACACCTTTCACTGTTGGGAACGGAATAAAATGCACCTATATACACCAATAATATCCTATGAAAATGTTGTATGTTATTAGATAGTTAATAGTCTACTTGCTCGAAACATCTTCAGTAAAATGACATTTGAAGTTGTTGTACAAATATTGAACTGAATTTTTTTACACATAGTATTCTGCAATTTCTATTAAATGAATTATAGTTATGTTTATAAACAGATCATATTTTTAACGTTTGTCGTATTCTTCTGACTTTTTAAACGTTTGACTCTTCAAAATATAATCTGATTCAGTTTCTGTTTGAGAGAAAATAACTGGTTTTCTTTAAAAAATTGCAAATAGAACTTCACTCTTACAAAGAAAATTTGTTTCATCAGACAACAATATGTCCGCTATTCATAACAAAACATTTCCAGGGAAAGATGTAGAACACAAGAAAAAATTAGGAAGAGGAAATCATTCTGATTCCTTGCTCCCTCCCATAATCATATGGTCCGTTGAAGAAAGTCAATAATATTAATTTTCTGTCTTCATCAATGGATTTTTTAATGAATAATTTGACATGCCAGCAGATGATAATGTTTTCCCAAATATATCTAATTTAGTCAGAAAACCATCAACTAATCATGATATTTTGCTAATTTAATAATGCAATACTTGATCACTTTTGCACTGATATATTGCCAAGAATTCATCGGTACATAAAACATCAATTTCAAACAAAAGACCGTTTTTTTTTACTATTTTACAAGTAAATATTTAATATATTCTTCATGAATCAAAATTTTATTATGCAGTGACATTGAACTAAAAATAATTTGTCTTAACGAAACGATCACACTGAAAATGTGTATGTCCAAGTATCTTGTTTTTCTATAAAAGTTTAGGACATTCAAGTATTTTTGGATTATTATACATCATAACACTCCAACAATCAGTGATTCGGTACATTGTTTGTTTGTTTGACAAGTGACTAGAAAGTATTCCAAACTAGGTTGTTTGATAAACAATTTCTATTTCAAATAATTAGTTTATTGAATTGTTCAAGGCATGCTTTTGTTTACCAAGTATAAAAGAACAGATATTATGTTTTTTTTGTTCATATAAATTTCGACTTAACTAATTTGGAATTAAGAAATATGAAGTTGATTGAAATTCTATATAGATAATTCTTTTAACAAAAATATGATAATCTTTTCTAATTATTCTTGTCGCATGGATGGCCATTTCAAGGCTGAATGATTTATTAAAGGCATGAATTGGTTTTTTTTTCTCATTAAAAGAAAATGTGTGCTTAATATTCAATAAGAAAACAAGATTTCAAACAGTCGAAAATAAATAACAGTTTTTTTATTGATATTTAATGTGAATTTTTGCCTTCAATTAATTGATTCATATTTATATTTGAATGTATGCTTACATTTTCTAGGATCATTTTTTGTAATTTAAAAGGTTTCTCCTGAACATGATATAATGGAACTCATAGATATAATAATCGAGTAATACAAATACTTTGTCGTATGACTCATAGAAAAATTATATTTGTATCTTCATTCGAATCATTGATCTTCATTTGTTGATGGTAGTTATTTTTATTCAGGAAATTTTTGTTGATATGCCATGGTGACATAAAAAATATGGTTGAGAAACAAGACTACTCTCTGTTTGGAGAAAATATTTCACTTGAATATTTATTATAGGAGCAACGGTCAGTTTCACAATGCCTTGATAAAATCATTTTCTACTGATATTTTTCTTATGTTTTCAAAGATTCCTACAAGGCAACATCGTGACAGACCTTCTCACCAAACGCAATCCAAAGCACATTTATTTACATTCAGTACTGACGATTTCGACAATGGTAACACTACTATCACGCTCTAATGATAACTTCAACACAGGACTCTCCTTAATACTCAGTCATTTTCTATCATCGATAACCTTTGAAAACACCGCTAGTAGTAATAATTGGAAACTTGATCAACAACTCAAATAGGTTTCAGTTATATCTGTTGGTCGTCAATGGATAATGTCCAACTTTACTATTGAAGAGTTTATGTAAAATAATGGACTAACTCAATCTCACGATCAATGTCCTCTTGGTAGAAAAATGTGAGTGATGGACTATTTCTTTCTTATTGGTCAGTATGTACAAAATATTCTCGCTTATCTATACTATGTTCATTTAAAAAATATGATACATCCTGTGAATAATCGAATAAGACAATGACGATACCTAATTTCTTTAATTTATATTACACTATTTTGTCATTTTTCTATTTAGAGCCTTGCGCGCAGCACATGAATCAATCAATTCTGTAGGAAATACGTGCAAAATGATTGACATTGAATTATTTGTGGCATCATATGTTGGTTCTCATGTGTAATCAATCATTGTCCACTATCAATAAGAACATGAGTTAAACACCTCTGTCCAAAGAGAATCTTTCTTGTGAACACATCTTAGCTTCTTTTCATGAAACATTCTTTCTATAACATAATTTTATTGTTGTTTTTCTATTGTAGGATACTGTAGAAATCACTACTGAAATAGATCGTTTCAGTCGATTGCAGACCACGGCTTCACTATCATTCGAGTCGAGGAATCAATCAACATTGGTTTG
Source organism: Rotaria sp. Silwood2 (assembly GCA_905329745.1). Lineage (NCBI taxonomy): Eukaryota > Metazoa > Rotifera > Eurotatoria > Philodinida > Philodinidae > Rotaria > Rotaria sp. Silwood2. The sequence goes on along the minus strand of CAJNSZ010000014.1, from coordinate 732,259 downwards.
CTTCAATCATCCGACTGTGAGTTGATCTACGATCAATCACGTTCGATATCACCATTATTTGAAAGTCGATATTATTAATGAAATACCGATATGTGCGAACTATTGTCGCGTGGATTCTATTCTTGGCTGACTTTTGCTGATTTCATATGCAAACTACTTATGACTCATAATGGTTTTCATTGAAAAAAGCGATATCAAACCCGTTTTATTGCAAGTAATCGATTTCCTAGGGGTATCACTCATGCCTGGATTTCGTAGAATAAGTAATATTGTATAGTGCAAGTGGCAAACATGACATTGGCTGTCAATACGATGTACGAAAAGTCAGCCATGAAAACAAGTTATGTCTTTTATCGTGGTAGAAATCAACTTTATTATGATGATGAGTTGCACTTTGCTCAACTTTAGTGAAAGTTGTTCGCTGGAAGCTGAATCTGAGAATGTATAATATACGAAATAATTCTTCATGTTCGCTAATGACATACTAGTAATCCACGGATTTATGGGATTCAAGTACTGCGTCATCCGGCAGCAAAGCAAATATTTGGATGGTGATTAAGTAAGACTATAGGTGCAGATGTCGGTAAATAGAAGTGTTAAATCTACAACGACACTCACATGCACATACAAACTCATCAGTTTTGGAAAGCTGCCACGACGAATCTCAGTCAATATTTGAACGCTTACGACTATGCGACAATTGAAAGAAAACGTGCTTTCAATAAGAGTATTGCACTGAATTTAACGAAGTAAAGCGTTTATACGTTTTCAGCCTATATTGCAGCAGCAAAGACGTCATTATCATCAAACAGACATGATATATACAGAGGCATTAGCATTCAAGTGTAGTTATTAATTGGGTTTTACTTATCTATTGAACTGTGTTGACGAGACTATGCGCAATTTTTTTCTATTGTCGTTTTCTTACAAACTAAAAGCTATTGTCTAATTCTCTTCGTTGAATACTATTGTTTTGTTTCTATTGTTGCCAACAAAGAAGGCTAGATGTAGTTCAGTTTCATAGTAGCTTTCTGATTTGCGTTCAAGAAAAAGACAAGAAAAATCTCATACTTTATTTTTACATAAACAAATTTTTGCTAAGATAAAATCGCCAGTTCAATATTGTTTTTTAACCCAGTCAGGTCATGGGAGTCGTTCGTCAATTAGTTGCACGACGAAATGTTTTTATTAACTGAGGTCAAATTTCTGGTATTGACGGTAAATATATAAAAGGCAGACATAGAGGATTCAAATAACAGATCAAGTTACAATAATTGAATGCCTGTTGTATTCAACCAGCGATATCAGCTAAAGAAAACAAACTGATAATACAAGACGGAAAAAAGCTTGCAACAATGAGCAAAGAAACAGAAATGAGTTGAGAGAATGTTTCAAACTGTGGCTAATATAAAAAAAAATCAAAAAATTTACAGTAGTATTGAAAGACTCTCTCTCTGGTATTGGCAACTAAAGAGAAAGCAATGCAGTTACGATTATTTCTATTGTATATTTCTCATTATCTTGAATTTAACTTACTATTTGATGTGAGAGAGGCTCTTGATAATGTTTGATTTAAATCAATTTCTGCACAGAAATTGGTTCAGAGATAAGATTACTCTTTTCATTTCTTCATTGTATTAATGAGAATTCAATGTCAAAAATACGTATATTGCATGTCCACATACTTTTTCGTCCAAACTATCTACAAATTGATGTTGAAACACTTTCAAACGATCGTTTCTAAGCTTTGAACAGTACTCTGAAAGTGATCTGCAAAATACAGATGAGAGAAAAGAGAAGAACTTCAGGCACTTACGTTTATCCATACTTTTGAATTCATCATTCAAAAATTGATTGAATAGTAATATATATATCTATAGCATTATGTATTAAATAAAAGCACTCCAGAAAGCGTAGTAATTGAAAAGTTTATCTTGTAGAAGGGTAGAGATTTTGTTTTATTTTTTGAAATTTATATTTGAATAATAAAAGATTCATAAAAAAAAGTCTATTGTTCAAACTAATAATAATTCAATAAGGAAATTCTTTTCTTAATATTATTAATCTCATATAATTAATGTTTGTATAAATAAATTTGATTATTGATTTTTATAAATCCATTAACCAAACAATAGTGTTTTATATATTTCTATTTATTCGAACTCAAGATCAAAAATCAAAAGTTTTTGGTTTATATTTTAGAATATCTGAAAGTTTATCTGAATTTTTTAACATTCAATTCAATGATTATAATGAATGAATGCAATAATCATATCCATGTAATTTATATTGACAACAATATTCAAAAAGAATAATTTAAATGAAATATAGGTGTGTGGGTTAGATATCTTTTTATCCAACACCCACACCTAGAGATGAACCATTTTACCTTAATTCAGAATTAACCTCAAGTGTCTGTACACAATTCTTAAAATAATTGAGAAAAATATCCTGTTCCGTCACTTAATTCGTTAATATTAAGCTTTGAGTTTGTCTCTATTTCAGTATGGACAAAACATGATATTTTCTAAGCCGTCGGAAAGTGAGCCTCTGCTAATCCTTGAATTGGCCAGACCCACACCATGTTTCGTCCGTAGAATAGTGAAAAAACATTCTGAAATCTCATTGACAAGAATCTTTTTCTATCAACAATCATATTTCAGTAAGCTTCTTCTTTACTATTCTGTAGGCGAAGCATGGTGCTGCTCGGAAAAGTGCAGGAATTCACTTTTAAGTAGCTCGAACAATATTATGTTTTGTCCATAGTGAAGTAGAAAAAAAAACTCAAAACTATCTAATGCAATTATTTAAATTAAATTTCAAACGTATGCAGTGTCAAGCAGAAAATCTCGAAACTTAATATTTAGAACTAAGCAATTATTTGTTAACACTTCATATTAACGAATGAAGTGGTGGATTTCGATCTTCTTTCATTAATATTAAGCGTTAAGTCAAGACGTTTAAAACTTGATTTAATTTATTAGGTAGAATTTTTTTGCTCTATTTTATTCACTTTCAGATGTTGATGTTTCTGCTGCATTTCATGAATATCATGAAATAGAAGGACGATTTACAATAAAACATAAATAATAAATATCCATGAGAATATTTGTCGAATCAAAATACCTCTCAATCACATCGGATATAATTTCAAAAGCAACTCCGATGGAAAATTAGGTACGAGGGACATTATTTCACAATGATTTGGGTCTAATTTAACTAACATAATTAAATCGTTACACAAACTCAAGAAAGTTTAATTTCAACAAGTACCTATCCAATAAAGTTACATGAATATTGACGACACTCATCTATAGAAGTTGATAAAGTAAGAGTCGCGAAAAGATTTCGTTTCACTTCTTATCCATGAATATTAAATTTGTTGGACTTGTCTTCGACAAACCATATCAAAATGCTATTATACGTATAGTAATAATACACGACTTAAATAATGTAACATTCAAACTGATGAAAGCATTTACAACAGCGTACTTTTTTTGGTACCCTATTACCAATATATTACAGGGTCTTGGTTAGATATTCTACTGAGAATTGTCTCAGTACATGGGTACTTACCAGGTATCTCTCCAGTTTCAATAGCATTATATGAGAAATTTTCCGACAAGTTAGTAAAATGAATATTTAGAAGCATTTTCTAGTCAAGTTCTAAAAACTCACGAAGTATCCTAAGACAATGAAGTACCAAAATATTCCTGTGACATACTGGTGGCAGGATATTCTTCCTCTACAAACCTACATATATCCTGTTTTTCAGTCAAATGGTTATAGTCGTCTTTGACTTTATTAACAAAAATTATTTCAAATTCTTCTCTATCATAAGACAGAGTCCATTTTCTGATTGTATAATTTTTTTTAAATACTTTTAATATAAATACTAATGCATTGGTCATGTTTGTAGCACTGTCGTACCTGTGACATATCATCAAAATCTTCTTCTGAGTAAATATACTAATGTCAACAATTAGATACTTACCTGTAGTGACAAACTGAAGAAAAAGCTTTCCGCCCACCTTAGTAATGATGTTTATGGAGCTACTCCATATCTCTATAATATAACTACTTCACATACAACATACGCGCTTATACAGAAAAGAGCAAGAGAGAGAAATGAGCAAGATATAGAACATTGGAGAGAGGAGAAGACAATCAGTAGAAAGTGATATCAATATCGGCACTTTATCATCTGAATGAATGCAAACTATATCAATTCTATTCGATTTATATTAAATTTTATTATTAAAAAAGTTCTTTCATCTTGACATATGAAGATATAAATTTTACTCTCATAGATGTCGCTGATAATTAGTTTTATCTTGTGTGTGGAAAAATACCATTAACGATTGGTTGTATCTATTTGCTTGATTGTTTTGTTTTCTTCTTTGTTCATGTATAACACATTGGTTCAAAATTTATTATTAATTTAATTTAATTTTTTTATTTCATAGAAAAGCATGTCTGCAGTAGCAAATGCAATAAACAATTCCACACAATTAGTTCGCACTAATTGGACAGATATTAATTCAATAGAATCATCTCCAACAAATTCCAATTCTAGTACAATTAATAGTTCTTTAATTCCATCATCTATATTAAATCAACATAATAGTACAAATTCTACAGTTAAATCTCCAACATCAATTCATAATAATGATCAAACAAATCAATCAATGGCATTAGAACGAACAATTCAAACATATCCATTAACTAATTATACATTTGGTACAAAAGATCCTTTATATGAACGTGATAGTTCTGTTCAAGCACGATTTCAACGTATGCGTGAAGAATTTACAACAATGGGCATGAGACGTAGTGTTGAAGCCGTTTTATTAGTACATGAACATAATTTACCTCATATACTTCTTCTACAATTGGGAACAACATTTTTTAAATTACCAGGTAAAAGAAAACAAACTCAAATAAAAATTCATTTATTGTCTACTATTTTATTTTAGGTGGTGAACTTAATCCAGGTGAAGATTCAATGGAAGGTCTTAAACGTTTATTAAATGAAACATTAGGTCGACCGGATGCTATTCAACAAAATAAGTGGCTTATCGAAGATGTTATTGGCAATTGGTGGCGTCCAAATTTCGAAGCGCCACGTTATCCATATGTTCCGGCTCATATAACAAAACCAAAAGAACATATTCGGTAAAGAAAAAAATGCTTCCTTTTTTTAATGAAACATGATCTAAAATAAGTATTGCATGGATGGACTTACACAATTGAATTCTACTGCGAGAAAGATAATTTGTTTGACTACTGTACAGTACCTATGAAGGTACACCGACCGATGAGCCTAACATAATGAATTAGAAGAAAAAAAGTTTTATTCAAATAAGTTCACTATCATATCAAAAATTGAGCTGAGTTTTTGCTTGTTTAAGTCTCTTGGTATCACGTAAGAAGCAAAAAGTTAGGGTGTAAATGCTTAAGAGTTTCATACCCCTAAAATATCCGACTTCCGGCCAATTTTTTTTATAATTTGGTGATAACGTTGGATAGCAACCAGATTTTGAAAAAACCATTTATCTCTCTCTGGCACAAAATGAAATAAAAATAAGTAGACAATATCATTGTGAGGTGAATAGGATCGGACAAGCCCTATAGAAGACACTAGATCGTGATGGATTTCACATTTCTGCTCACCCACTGTCCTCTGGTCAACATTTCTAGCACTCTGAGAATGAAGACACCTTCGGCAAGAATTTTCGGACTGTCTGTCTATTGACTTTTCAGCTCCTTCTACCTGTAGAGTGTAGGTGTGGACCTCCTATTAATCCACATATGGTATTGAGTTCATGTTTTACTTCATTAATGAACAAAGGCCTATCTGTCGTGCTTTTTCATACTGAATTACTGTTTTATTCTATCACGGTAGCTTATAGAAATTTATGCTAGCATCATTTATTTTTCATTTAGTTTATATCTTGTTCAACTTGGCGAATCATCTATGTTTGCTGTACCACGCAATTATAAACTAGTAGCTGCACCTTTATTTGAATTATATGATAATGCATCAGGTTATGGACCAATTATCTCAAGTTTACCGCAAGCATTGAGTCGATTTAATTTTATTTATAATTAAAATTTGATATTAGAAGAAAATGAAATGATGATGTTTTTCGGATGTCTTTTTTTTTTGTTTGTTTGTGTTTCATTGTTCTAGTCGAAAATAAAACTTTGCAAACACCGTATTTGTATATATATGTGTGTATGTTCATATGTATCAGATATGAAAACAAAAAACTATTTTCTGAATTGTTTTTGCATTTTATGTATTTTTTTTTCGCTATTTGACAACGATGAAAACGAAATTATTTAGCTGTGATAAAAGAAAATAATAATGTCAAGGTTCAAAAAGTTCATCATCAACATCTTCGTCATCATTGTCATCATCATCGTCATTATCCTTTTCTTGAAAAAGTTCAATTGAAGGTTTAATTGTTTTTTTTTCATTTGTACTTAAAACACCACGAGGTTGTTTACGAACAGATTTTAATTTATATTTGATTGTTTCATCATCATTATCATTTTCAGTCTTTGTTTCAGTTGTATTTGAAGGTAGTGGTACACGTACAGGTATAAAATGATCATCATTATTATTATCATCATCATCCTCATTATCGTGTGTTAAAATTTGTTTTTTCATTGGACGTTGAAATATTGGTTTTGCTGGAGTTTCTTCTTCAGTTTCGTCTGTGTTTGAAGGTTTAACACGTGTACGAAGATAATCATTTAATGCATGTCGATTACCCGTATCACTTAGATGATGTGCATTGACATCATCTAAATCGTATTTTTTCCATTTATTTGTTGGACGAGCAAATGTATCATCAGCGGGACGTTTTTTAAATGTAATTGCATGACTTGGAATATTTGGATTTTGATCAGATGATGATGATGATGATGATGGTGGTGGTGGTGGTGGTGCTTCATCATCATGTACGGATATAGGAGTATTCACTTTCGTATGTATATCATGTTGTTTTTCGAGATTTGTTAATTTATCAAATACATCATTGGAACGTGATTTAAAATCGGATGTTGAATTAGTCAATTGATAAAAATCTAATATAGATAAACAAAATTTAAAAAAAGTGATTATCATGTTCTAAAATCGAAAATTGTTTAGCACTGCTGTATATTCGAATTATAGAAAATATGAAAAATGTTGGAATATGACAATGAACACTATGATTGTCATTCGTTATTGACTTTGAATGAACATTTTATTTTCTAAATATCATAACTCGTCAATTCTTATCAAATTAGAGAAGGTTTTATTTGTTCTCTTTTTTTTCTGTAGGCCCCTATTATAATATGATTATGAATAAAGTAGCTAACGGTCGATTGAACATGAAAAATAAAAGTAAAATACGTAAATTATTGAAGAAGTTTTTAACGAGTTTAATTCTATTGATTAATTTGAAATAAAATGCTGATTAACATAAGTAATATCGAGATTCGATAACAACAAATTATTTATCGATGAGAAAAGTTAACTCAAATTTGCTTCTCATCTAAAATAAGAATCGAAATTATCTTTAAGGTATTCTGTTGTTAACAGCTGAGTTTTGATATCGTGAAATAAATGTGTTACTTCTCCAAAATCAAGTAACAATAAAATCAACTCTTTTCAAGTTTTTCTTTGAATGATGAGTCTTATATCTATAGGAAGCAAAACAATACTTGTGAGAAAATATTCACGTATTAGGATGAATGACAATACGAATTAACGAGTTATATCTTCTACTATTCAAGTGAGAAAAGTTTATTTTTCTTTTGTTGTATTTCTTTTCCGAATAGTTTACAACATAGTCTTAAAAGAAAAAGAATACCTGACATTTTGTATGCTATTTTTTCTTCTTGAAGATTATCTACAAATATGAAATAATCTATTTTCTTTTCAAATAAAAAACACAACAAAACCTAGATTTATTTTCATTTGTTTTTCTACTTTATTTAAACAAACAAAAATTGATGGCATAATCCACTTTATACTACGTGATTATCAAAAAGAAGAATACGGGATGCATTATAGAAAAGGAAAGGAAATGGACTTTATAGGATGATTAATTGTCTATTCATTTTCACCGCCGGCTTCTCCAGGTGGTTTTTCATCAGCAAATTGACTGGGTAGTTTTCGAGTACAACGATCATGCTCCCAATTAGCCCATGTATAAACTGAATATCCAAGTAACATATTAGGTACCCATATGGTAATAAGTGTTTTAAGTAGTCGAGAATAATAACGATATGATACTTCACCAAAAACACCAGCATAAGGATTTTGTTCATATGATGAAAGAGTATATTCGATCTGAATGTAAAATTAACAAAAACATCAATTGAAAAACAAAACAAAGCATTTACTTTGCCACGTTGATGACCGATTTTACCCCATTCCATACCTAATCGACGTAATGAGAAACGCATTTTGTCACTATCTATTTAAAATAAAAATGTACAATCGTTTTATTATGACTGTTAAATCTAATAAAAGTAAATAAAACAATATTATGCTGTAAGATTATTCCAAATAAACTAGCTGTGATTTGAATATATAAATCAACCAATCAGAAAAAAGCGATTGTTAGAGTTCGCTCTATGTCAATCGATGGAGGATATTTCATATATTCATATTTTTAAGAGATAGATGCCGATCAAAACGATCTCAGAACACAAAATAATCATTTATAAAGCAAAACTTTGATTGACTTTATAAATTGTTTGTACTACACTGTGTGATTTTTTTCAGCTGTGCACAAAAGTTAAATATCCACAGCAAAATAGGAGTCAATTTACAATGTTAAATTCTTAGATTGTAGAGTATATTCGTAAAGATTTGATAAAATCAAATCATGACTATTTGAAAACTTCTTTAATATTCAAATCCAAGTCACTGTTAGTAATATATGATTGTATAAACATTTTTTTTCAAAGCTGGAATAGAGTATTATCTAGACATGTGCACACACTTGTAATTGATCGTATACGACCGCTTTTATCGTATTGCATGGCTCACTATTATGATCGCATACATCTATGACCATATACACATCAATACGATTATATAAGTAGTAAAACTAAGCAAAATAGAGATCGGTATACAGCTTTCGTATACGAAGATAGTAAAGAATCGTCTTTTTTCTCTCTAAATGACATTATTTCTCCGTATACGATACGGACAGGTACCATCATTAGACTTGACCGCATTATATTGCCGTATTTCTTCATATAGAGTCTTTAACAATCATGTCTGTTTGATCTAGATACTGAAAAATATGCTGTATCTGTTATAGAAAAATGTTTGAAAAATATATGAACTTTACACGGACTGTTGAAACAGCAGAATACTAAGTATTTTGAGGTTAGCAGAGATAGGCAAGATCGAATATTATTACTCTGTACACTGTGTAGTCATGACGAAAAAAATGGATAGAAACTATACACAAAACTGCACTTACTTTGGCAACGCTAAATGAAAGATATCAATTTAGACATACAACAGTTCAAAAACACATTTACAAGTATGATAAATCAAGATAAGAAGAAATAATAATGGCGACAGTACATCTTTCAAATTGATACTTTTATAATACAGAGCTAACTAAGACCTACTATATATAATTGACCATTAGTCAGAGTCTAAGCATGGATCTCGAATGTTTTGATATTATAGGACTATTACAGGACGCATGTATAATATCACGAATGCATTCAATCTAACCGTGCTAATTTAGTACAGTGATAGAAAAGATTTTTGAATCATTTCTCGAAAATTACCGCAACAGTGATGGGGTAGTCTTCTATGTTCTAGAACTGCGGCACTACGGCAGCAGATTTTCAGCCGCGATAAACATCTATGATTTACTGTGAGTCTAGTTTTCCGTAAATTAACTTAAATGTATATTAATATTTCGAATTGAAATAAAACTTTCAGTTATTGAACATTTGTTTTTATTATGCTCGTTGATGTAACACTCGGAGGTGCTTACATTATAAAAAAGAGAAATATAGATGTATAAGCGAATAGCTGCATCTTTAAAGCAAAGCGTTATACATTCTGTCACCAATATACCGTGCTGAGTACCAATTCACGGTTGTGGGGATATATAGAGAGTAGAGAGTAAATAAAATTAATAAACAAAGTGTAAGAAGAGAGAGAGAGAGCGAGGAATAATGATGATAAACAGCAGCAGAGATACACAGTAGAGCGAGTAACTAGAAAAAGGAAGAACACAAAAAGAAGAGACAAGAGAGAAAAAAGTAAAGAAGGAAAGAACACAAACGAAAGAGAAAGACTTAATGGACTTAAAAGAAAAAAAGAGAAAAACAAAGGAAAAAAGAAAAAAAAAACATCTTTAATAAGCATTACACTTATGCATATTTCTATGATATCAATTCACATCCATAAAAGACAACCACTTTAAAAGGAACGACTCGTGTCAATCTATCAATTGTTGCACATGACGTGAGCAAAAAGAATGGCCAAGGTGATCGTTTTTCCTTTTATAAAAATTATCCCAACCGAAGATATCTTCATAAAATAATGAGGAACCAAGATCCATTTTGAACATGGTTTTTAATCTTCGCTGAATATAGTTTTTAACATAAAATTCCAAGGGCTGTTCAGAAGTGAATTTGAACAGATTATGCGCAGAAATGAAGGGGCAGCGATGCACCAACCGAAGTCCTACACGGAATTTTTGTTGCAATATATGTTGTAGAGATTCTGGGAGGAGAGAAAAAAGCGGGAATAGCCACGCGAAATGCGGAAAGGTGTATATGCGAAGAAACATTGACGGAGTACTTTACACGACATTTTGCTACCGGATTTCATCCATTTCAGTTTTCCTAGTGATCTCTGAATATTCCCTATAGTTTTTTCGACTGTCGGTTTCAACGAAAGTCTATCCATCCATGTTATCGAACATTCTTTATTAATAACAAACAAATGAATAACATTAAAATGTCAATATTAAGTGAAATGGCAATGAAATTGGGTAATTGTCGAAGAACCATTAAATATTTCTTAAAAACTAGATCATCGTAAATGCTATGTTGATGTTGAATGGGGATTCATTTGAAAAAAATTTTCATTTAATCTTATGAAACTAAATTCAAATGTTTCATGTGGACTGTATAAATTAACTTCTTTATGAAATATAACAAAATGATTTTTATGAAATAATTCAAATAAGCGATGAATTTTTTTAAATTCATATACCGTATTACTGCCCACATGTCGTATTATTGGTGCTAGATGTATTTCAACAAGTATCTGATGTATATTTTTACTTAAATGATCACTTGTATTGAATACATCATCGAAAAATTCATATTCACTACCTTCCACATCAATTTTAAGTATATCGAGAGTACGTTGAGAATGATTTAACTCAGACATAATCATGCGTAATGTTTTCGTTCCATTGAGTCCATTACCTATTTTAACTTTATGAAATGTACATATATTTGTACAATTAAATTCTTTCATATCAAATGTATGAATATCACAATTAGGCAAATAAAGTTTTGTTTCATTTTCAAAACTAAATTCACCATTAGAACCAAGACTATAAATTAAACACGATTTCAATTGTTTTAAACGATAAACATCACATATCCATTTTCCTCCATCACCATTTATTCCTAAACGTTGTTCAAATCGACAAGAAAATGTAGGTTCATAATTGTCTTGAAAAAACATTGATGTTGAATTAAAAAATCGATTACGATTATGTTGAAGATAAAATAATTCTTTTCGACGATACCAATCATTGTTAATTTCACAAAAGAAATCATTACTTTCATTACGTGATAATTCACAATCATAAATATTAGTTATATTTGAAAATGTTTGTTGAATACTACTGAATAAAAATAAGATGATAAAAATTAAAAATAATATAACAATAAAGCATAATGTTTTATTCCATTTGATCATTTGAGAACTTCTGCAAGCTTTTTATTATATATATCTCAATGAAATGGACACAAAAAAGATACAATTATTTGTCTTTTATTACGTTGTGTTCTTATCTTTCATAACGTGTGAAAAGCGCCTTTTATCAACGCAGCACATTCCTTCTGATGCATCAATAGGAACCAAATATGTTCTTAGATCTCTTATATGCTTTTACACATACATCTGCACATGTCTCTTTCTCTTTGATTTTTTTCCATCGTTATTTTCACTACTTCCATATGATGACAAGGCAGGATGGATTACTAAGAACATGTATCAACATCGGTTTAAAGAAAAACTCTAAGATACTCAAACATAAATTTCTACAGCCAAAAGCTCAATAATTCACTTCAACATTTCCAATAGTTCCAATCGTAACTCGCAGAAGCGTTTCTGACAAGAGCCATCTGAAATACAATCCTCTCCACTAATTAATCGGAAATTACTAAGAACGGCACAAACAAGTTATACTAAGGAGAAATTGTATAAAGTCCAACCCATCTTTCTTACACTAGAATTCTGAAATGTTACCAACACAATGAACAATTTACTGCTACTTTTGAAGAATTGTTTAATCAAAATTAATGGCTCTATTTAATGCTACTAATGAATTTAAGACTCCTTCTCCCTCATAAAAAACAAATATAGTTTTTGAGGTCTTTTTTATGTGGGTGAATAGCTTTCATTGTCTACTTCCGAAAACGGTGTTATTTATCGGAATTTTAATGCTTTTTCACGGTTTCATACAGAATTTACTGATGATATCGGAATTAGGAAAACTGAATTTTTTAAAAATTTTAGTTATTATTGCTTCTTGAACTTTTTCCAAAGTTTCCTATAGTGTCCTAGCAACGTCCATTTAATTATGTTCTTATTTTGACAGTGTTATATCAGAAGAGACGTTTTCCGGCATAAGTAAATATTCTCTTCTTTAGCTTTACTCTTTTACATTTGTAATCATTTTTTTCTTATTTTCATTTTGTGTCTATTTAAGCAGCTGGTACTGCTCACATGAGAATGGGTGTGAATGTGAATAAGTGAGATGAGTACTCATAGCTTATATGTTTTTTCTCTTCTAGATTCAGATTTTGAGACGTAATACAAGTGCGCACAAGTCTTCGTTTGATCAACTATAGTTGATAACACATGGTAGACTACAATTGATGTGTTTCCTAAATCTTTAAATTCCGTTTATGCTGACTTTTTTCTCACTGCACCAAGTGAATTAACTATTAAATAATGGACGAATAAAAAACTGATATATGAAAAATATGGTGAAACAGGATGATTCATCAGCAAAGATCAACACATTTATGAAATGTTACAGTTATCATCATAGAGAAAAAAAATGTACTCATTCCCAGGTCAATGATTGTGGAACTTGGATTCATGAGTTTTTGTGAGGTTTTCGACAGAGACATGCCGCTTCACACCCGGCAAACTGATAGCAACTTGGAAGCGAAAACTGAATGGTAGAATTTTCCTAGTTCCGATCGTAACTGGACAAAACCAGCTACCGGATTTCTCCTTTCAAGTTTCTACCAGTTTCTTGGTTGAAAACAGCCTGTAATTCTTGACCTGGATCCTGTTCGACTATGCATATGTTGTAGTTTTTTTGGTCATTCATGCAATAATAACTACTAAAATAAGATTAAATGTGTCAATTAGAACCGAGATCACTATACAGATCAATCGGCAAAGGGAGTTCCAGAAGTTTTGAAACGGTTTTAACATTCATGCATTCTGCAAAGGCAAATTCTTTGCAACTTTAGGAGATCATTATACATACTTAGTACTATAAAATATGAAGCTTTAAGTCTAGAATTTTTACTATGAATGAGAAACTGTAACACTACTATCATGTATTATTTTCTCAATCTTCGTATCTAATATTTTTAAATCGAGATAACATTTCGAAATAGAAAATGAAACATATATCGATTTGTTGATGTTCGTAAATTTGATTGCCATCATAATCAATTAGTAATTTTAATGGTGCTAATATTTTATTTATCATTAGTTCATATTAATCAACAATAATTTTTTCTACTTCTTTTTATTCTTGCTTTTCAGTTGTTCCATATTATTATTTTCCTTTCTCTGACGCTGATCATCATGTTATGATCTGATCAGTTTCAAGCTTTCATCAATAGAAGATGAAAATCGCTTAGAAAATTTATCAATTCAAGTTATTGGAAATTGATAGAAAAAGTACATGCCAGTGTTGTTACAGTTTCTCGTTTATTGCAGAAAATATAGACTTGAAACTTTTTTTCTATTCAGTACTAATTAAGTATAATGATCTGCTAGAGTTGCAAAGAGTTTGCATTTATTGGATGTAAAAACAATGAATTTTAAAATCGTTTCAGAATTTCGAAAACATCATATATGGCTTGCAACTTGTTCTCCTTCTATCTGTTCTCTATCATTACTAAAATTTCATCTTTTTACGAATATTCATCGTTATAATTATTTTATTTTTATTTTGATTCTTTCAAATAATTCCTTCATAAAATCCAAGATTTATCAAATCAATCAACAAGTCTTATCATGTGAAATCAACTTACGAGTAAAATTTTCCAATTGATAAATCATTTTTAAGTCGACACGATATACATCATGTAAACTCAAATGAGCAATGAATATTCTGAAAAGAATTCGTGCCCTCAGCATATTGCTACTGGGATACTGGATTTTTATAATATTTCTTAAATGAATGTTACGGTTCAGAAAAACTGATTTTTGAATTTTGACTTGAAACTTTGTATACAAGCAGGGCTTAACGAGAATAGATTTTTCTATAGGTTTTAGATCTTATCACTATTCCTATCTTAACATACACTTATTGTAATAGAGTATCTTTTACAACGCTCATATATAAAGCAGTAGATTTTATGTTCTTATTTTAGGATTGAAGCAAATCAAAAGATCTGAAACTAGAACAATATACTATACTCGTTAAGGCCTATCCCTGTACACAGTATTAAGTCGAAATTCTAAAATCATTTTTCTGGACGATAGCATTCATTTTAATAAATACCATAAAAACTCAGTATCTTCACAGAAATAAAGCTAATGGCGTGAACTCTTTCGTGGGTATTTATTACTGATTTGGTTCTATATAATGCACCCAGTCTTGACGATTTACCTAGTTCGATTAAAATAATTAATTACGTTCTGAACAGCAGAGATATACAAAGAGCATAGTCAAATCTTTCACCTGTGCTAATCAAAAACAAAAGTTTTCTTACAATTTCTCTTCAAAGAAATCAAAAGTTTGATTAATAGGATAAAAATTATGCAAAAAATTATTCACCTAAAGTAAACTATGATTGATTTAACTAATCATATTATATAATGTTTTCTACTTAATTTAGTGAAGTTTTATAAATCGTATAAAACCAATCGCTTTAAAATCTATATTTATCTTGTACAACAGATTAAATATCAAAAGACACACATTGCAATAAAGCCAAACCTTTTTTTTGCTATCAATTAAATGAAATCAAATCTTTAAATCATCATTATTATTTTGTAACTTTTCTTTCAGTAATAATAAAAAAATTTTCGAATAAGAAAGGCGATACTCAAAAAATTCTTAGAATTTAGCACAGAAAATAAATTCATCTATTTATTTCTTCTATTCATTTTGCATATAAAATATCTGATCAACCCTACCATTGTAATGAGTCGTCTATAGCATAATATTAATTATAGTATCGAAGCGAAAAAGGCAAGTTCTTATAAAACGTACCTAAATTCTTTTCATTTGGTAAAATCGAGCGCCATCTTCTTCTCATAGCTAAACAAAATTAACAGTTTAAATAACCAATCGATATATTTGCTTTCTTTTTTAGACGTTTTTTTTGTTCATTCATTTGTTCGTAAGAACTGTTTGCTTCCTTCGGATTATAATAGGACAAATTTGCTCGTCATATATTTATCGAACTTAAAATATGAATACAAGCTTCAGTAATGAATTACAACAATTACAAATGGAGCTTCGTATGTTTTATCAATTAATATTTCATTAACTAGATAATTGTTCATTGATAGGTGCTCAAAACTTTGATATTATTCGATTTTCAACATATCGAACAGCATGTAAATTACGTTTTATTCAAAAGAAACTTAATTGTAAGTTTGTTTGAATTTAAATTTTATCTCAAAAAATTGTTCATATAAGGATTTATTCTCGAAATAGTAGAACATTTAATACTTTAAGATTATATCATAACCATGGTTAAACAAAATCATCGACATTTCGATGACATAAAATCATAAAAATTGACGAAAAAATCTTTATGAATATGCATTGATTTCTATTTATTCTAGTTCATCTTCTCGATTTATTAAATGTAATTGAATCTCTTCGAGAATGCTTGACAAGTTTATCTCTTGAAACTAATTTAAATATTGAAAATCCAATCAATTTTCGTACATCAAAACCAATTTACTCTCGTTTACCAAGTAAAACTAAATTTCTTTCAATAAATCATTTAACAATATTTCTTACTTCGATCTACACTAATTTAAATAAACGTTTACCATTATCACGTCAAATTATTCATATAGATAAATGTGTTCAGTCAGCAATAGCTTGGTTTTTATATGTTTATAATAGTGATAAATTTTCAATACGTTTTAGCTCATTTCGTGTTGTGCTTATACTTTTATGTACTGGTAAATTAATCGACAAAATGCGTCATCTATTCACATCTAGTCTATCTACATCATCATCATTATTAAATACATTAACGTATGATCAAGTAGATGAACTTTTACATGAAATTCTTGCATTACCATATGCATTACAAGAAATTTCATATGCAACATATAGTAAAACCTATGCTCGATCGATATTTTCACATTTATCATCCCCAATTACTCTTGATGGTTTTCTTGACCTGTTAATTCACAGTAATAGAACACCTATTTGTTTACAATGGCTTGTTATATTTCATCGTTTAATAAGTGTTGAAAATGGTAAGCTTTTCTTTTTTTTTCTCGTATTCTGCAATGATGTATTATTTTCTACTACATTTTGAACTGAATTTCAACCATCTGTCGAAAAAAAGCGAACTGAGCAGAAAATTTGGAAAAAAAACTATTTTTCATTTTCTTTTAAAGTTATTCATCGTGTAAAATGTTCAGCATGTCAACGTCCATCATTTTCTGGCTTTCGTTATAAATGTCAAGAATGTCATAATCGAACATACCAATTATGTCAAGATTGTTTTTGGCGTGGAAGAACTTCTGGTCAACATTTATCAACACATGAAATGAAAGAATATACATATTTTATATCACCAAATAAAGATATTCGGCATTCAATTCGAAAGTAATTTAAACAGTGGAAAATTTCATTACTCATAATTGGTATTTATTTTTAGATCTTTGCAATGTGTACCAAAAAATGAAAAACATAATCAATATTTAAATTCTTTAACAATTGATCAAGAACAACAATTGTCACGAGAACATTTTATTAGAAGTAATAAACCAATATTAATAAAAAATAATGAAAATAATAATAATACAGATAAAATCGATATTGATGAACATCAGCAAATAGCTTTATATACGAAACAACTTACACTAATGGATGAAAAACAAAAATTAAATCCAACTGGGATTCAACCACAAATAAGATTTTCTTTCAATCAACATCAATCTCGAAGGAGATATACTAATCATCAAAGTGAAGAAACAAAACTCATGATCTCCAAACTTGAAGCAGAAAATAGGTAAAGAAAATAGTAAACAATTTAGATTTTATATTCTACAGAAAGAGTAGATAGGATTTGGTTTTCTAATATAGATTTGTAAGTATTCCATGACTTAGCCTTTTTGATTCTAAAGAAATTTTTTTTTTTGAGATAATATCATTCTCAAAATCAGAATTCCTAATTGTTTTTGAAAGTGCGAGAGGCTGAAAATTCGATAGAAAGTGTCATGGTTTGTTTTTCTGTGATATATTGTTTGCAAGGCAATTATCAGCGGAGGAAAGTCGAGGGATGGCCCTCAGCCATTCTGTTTGTTTGAGAAAAAGCATCTTCGTATGAATATTTGCCAGAAGCAGAACTAAAACTGTTAAAATTTCCACATGTTTTCGGAAGAGAAGATACCACCACATACTCATTATTCAATAAAACGAAGATGCTCAAAGTTCAGTTTTCATACAGAACATTCCGTGGTGCTCAAAATCGATTGTACAACTAACCAGTCGCCTTGTTTTTCTAATAGTTCAAGGTAACTTCAACATATAGAGTTGCAGTTTACGCCAAAATCTAGTCCTTTTTTCATAGTTTTTCTAATCACAATATTAGTTCACTATATCATACATTTACTATACTAGGTTAGAAATACAGAAGATGGCTGATTATTGTAATTCGCGTGTCATTGTTTACAGTGAAAAGATACATTTGAAAAATGTTCTAACGAAGTTTCATTCGTCTTTAAATCAAAACAAGCAACTTGTTGTTCAAAAGGATAAAATACAACATTTTTAATAGTAATGTATCCATCCATATAGCTTTGCATGTGATGCATGTTCAATTTTGAACGTCCCTCGAGTGACTTGTTCATGCACTTGAAAGCTCACATTATATGCATCGAATAGATCCTAATGAATTATGAATACTCGGAATAGAATCGTATTCTAGCTTGTATCTAGAAGTGTAAACCGCCGTTACGAGACAAAAATAGATATATATAGTTCTTAAAATTTTTGTAACATCCCAAGTCAGTTTTTGAAGACATTACCATCTATTCTCTAATCATTAAGTTTCCTTCCATCGTTTTCCCTGTTTTATTTCGAAAAAAAAAAAAGTTTTTCAAAAATTCATCGAAAAGTTTCAACCACGGCCAATGAATCTATTAGCCTACATCTCTACTTGTATCTGCCAAGATAAAGAATATTACCAAAACAGTTCCTTACAAATTAGAATAATTCATTAAAATTTCAAATCTCTTCACAAACTGTAGATGAAAACAAAATTTGAAGGTCTATTATTCATTACGAGATGAGCTCACTTTTTCACACTGAGTAACTCGATAGAAATAAAAAATCGCAGATAATTCTTAATCACACAACATTGCGTGATGTGATGCCAAGAAATAATTACTCATCTATGATGTGCATAGTTTCAATTACCAAGCAAATGAATATTTAAGAATATCTTTTCATTAATATAGTCAACGGAAAGTTTCCGGTCGAAAAATTTTAAAGAAATCGTTCTTTCATTTATTTTAAATGAATAAATCTTCTTCTTATTTTAAAATAATATATAAAATAGTATCAAATAAAAATCTTTCATAAATTTAATTTTTTTTTTATTTAGACGTATTATTCATGAAATAAATATATTACGTTCAAAACTCAAACAACGATCTCTTAGTCATATGGATACTAATGACTATCATGCATACAGTGATACAGATTTGTCTTCTACAATAGAAAAACATTATACTCAAACACCATCTAATCAATATTCAAGTCTTCAACGTAGTTTACATCCTATTCATCAAATGAGACGTGCTGGTTCAGTTGAAACAACGAATAACAATACTTATTTCGAACATGAATTACAAACATTATTAACACATAAACATCAATTAGACTCTCGTATTCGTCAATTACAACAAAGCCGAGAAGAATTAACATCACAATTAGATAGTCTTGGTCGAATTTCATGTTATTCTCATGATTTCCAACCGCGATCAACAATGTTTAGTTCACATGATCGTTTAAATATTTCACCATCACGTATGAATTTTCATGTATTAACTGCAAAAAAAAGTTCATTTCGAAGTTATTCAACACCGTCAACACCAATTCATAATCGTTTAACAAATAATTGTATGATTAATCATTTTTTCTTTTGAATTTTTTTAATATTCTAAGTTTATTTCAGTACAAACTGATCTTCTTCTAGCAGCTGATTCATTAACTTCAGCTATGTCATCACTTGTTCATCAATTAAATACTGGTAAAAAAAAAAAGAAAAGAAAATCATATAAATTTGAATTTCATGAATTTTTTTATTTTATATACTTAGAAGACACGGAATCTCTTCTATCAGTATTAAAGCCTGAAAATAACTTCAATTTTTATCCATATGATAGTGATAATCGAACAGATGAACAACTATTTTTAGTATCTGATTATAATAATTTTTGAAGAATAGCAAAATGATAACAATTGTACATTTAAGTTTTCATCAACAAAACAATAAAGTACAAGGCAATAGATTATTCATTCTATAGCAAATGCTATTGTGGTTTATTTAACTAATGAGCAATATCAGTAATAATTCTCTCAGGAATGTCTATTTTTATATATAGTATTTTTTTTCTTAATCGGATAATCAGATATCCTACATATGTAGTAGTAGTATTTTATGTTTGTATGTTGAATATGGCAAAATTTTTTACGACATTTTTGTTTGTATCTCTATTTAGAAATATGATAGAAAATTCCAGTATTTTTCAAAGACTGTGCCATTTCATAATTGATCAGAATTACAAAACGAAATGTTTCTGTTATAATGTTTGTTCTATTCTTAGAAATATGAAAAAATCCAGAAATTATCAATTTTAAATATTGATACCTAACGAGAGAATCTCTCCAGATGTTAAATCGCTTTTCGACTAAGACGATATATATTTTATAAGTGCGCATCCCATAAATCTTATCAAGAAATTTGTTCGTACAAAGTTTGAAGTTGAAACTCATGTGATCTAGGGAAAACCACAGCTTTTCTTGGAAAAAAATTAGTAGAATTTTGATATTAATCACTAACACTCATCAAATGAACATCGTCTCGATTGAAAAACGATTTGACATCTGGAGAGGTTCCCTCATTAGCTTATCACTTGCGATCAGTTCACTAAATGTTGGCACTTAGTTTACCAATGTAAAATAAGACTATCAAGTTGTTGATATTTAATAAAAAATTAGTGGTTATATTTCCTTTGATACTTTCTCATTTTTCAATTAAACTTAATATTTCTTTATATTGTTTTATTCAACAATCGTTGCAGTTCATACATCGATCTCGATATGAAAGAGGTTGTAATGAGCTAGTCCACTTCTCCATTTTTCCAATCATCACTGCAAAATTTGAGAAAGCAGATTTTTTCAAGCACTTTCAGCTAGACGAAATGCTTCCGACTGACTATCGACTTTTTTGCGCTTGTCACTGCTAAAAGTTATCGAGGGCCCTGAGTTCATGTGTTTCTTTTTACAACTTCATCTTAAGCATGTTCTCGAAGTATATGATTTAATTATCAGTGCAGCAAGGCTATTACTTCTTAAAACTAGTCATGATAATTTGATTAAAAAGTTACAAACTATTTATATTCAAACTTCGAATGGATGAAAATCTTTCTGAGTTAGAAGAGTCACTATACTATCGCTTCACTTCAAATATTACGCCTCATAATGAATTATTCGTCCCTGATATTGTCTATTTAAGACTCTAGAAACTGTCTGAAATTTCTTATCATGGGAAGTAGCAAGACATTCGACACATTTCCTTCTAATGAAATATTTCATTGTGCAATTCGGGTCAAGTGTAAAACGGTACATCTTTTGAATAAAAATCAAACATTCTATAATATTCATAAATGAAGATACATGCAAAAACAAATGTTGGTTAGCCTTCACTACATCCGGTATATTTATTTTTGTCGTCTGACTATTTGTATACTTAGAATTTTAAATTTTTGTGTAAAAAAGAAAGTCTTAATGTTAGATGAACAAATATTTATAAAAATAAAAGTAAAGAAACAAAAAGAAAAAGAAGAAAGTTATACGAATATGAAGTGACACCATGATTATCGGATGGATTTGTTGTTATTTTGGTTGATATTATCAAGTATGTTGACAAAGATACCGTTGAAGATGATGCTGCCGTAATATTAACACCCAACACTGGAAAGACAGAGTCCATGTCGTTGTCTTGTGCTTCTGATTGTGAAACTAATAAAACTGTAATGATTGTGAAAAACTCATGATGAATGGATTTAAATATATTTGTATTGTTTAGAAAAGATATATCCAGTTGGTTAGTATTTTTTGAAAGTCAATCGATATTCACTTTGTTGTTTGATTGAAAAAGATTTATGATAGATGATTTTTGCTAGTTGATACAATTAATATATGATCGGTATCAGCTATTTCAAATCTTCACAAAAGATAGAAATAAAAAATTATATAGAAATATTTATTCTATCATCATCGAATATATAGCATATTCTGATTGAATGCGACCTTATTCCTTTTATTTAACAATTGAATGCTATGTGACGTATCAGTTATTTTTGTTTTAATTTGCGTAGACGCTCCGCCCTGTTTTGATACACAATACGAAATAAATAATTGATCTCCGTTTTGTTTTCTTTAGCACTCATTTATTCTGTTTATGGAATATATATGTTGTAGGCAAAATTGGAATTCGGGCAAATTCGGAATTTGCCCAGGCAAAATTGGAATTCTAATTCTGCCCGGTCAAAATCAGAATTCCAATATTGACTAGCGTTTTGTTGGGCAGATTTGGAATTCTAATTCTGCCCAGGCAAAATCAGAATTCTAATATTGACCGGTATTTTTTCAGGCAGAATTGGAATTCTAATTTTGCCCGGACAAAATTAGAATCTGACTAGAGATAAATTCTTAAAAAGAAAATAATCAAAATCTTAGTATTATAACTACATTTTATTCAACAAAATCTTTTTTTCTGAACATTTTACAATTACAAGTCCAAATACTTTACTCTATTCACCCATATTTTTACAACAATCTTGTTTCCAATGACATTTTGTTGCACAATTTTGATTATTTTCTTTTTAAGAATTTATCTCTAGTCAGATTCTAATTTTGTCCGGGCAGAATTAGAATCCCAATTCTGCCTGAAAAAAAACTGGTCAATATTAGAATTCTGATTTTGCCTGGGCAGAATTGGAATTCTAATTCTGCCCAACAAAACGCTAGTCAATATTGGAATTCTGATTTTGACCGGGCAGAATTAGAATTCCAATTTTGCCTGGGCGAATTCCGAATTTGCCCGAATTCCAATTTTGCCTACAACATATATATATAATCCTATATCTGTACTCATCAAACCGCATGTCTTATTTATAGGTACGCAGTCTATCTAACTTGTTTCATTAGAANGCTAAACCTGCTTTGCTAATACAATAATTGAATTCTATTTTTCTTTTTCTCGATTCATTCTTTGAATTTCTATTTTATGTTCTTTTGAATTTCTTCTTACTTATTGTGTGGTTTTTTAATTTATTTAAATTTATTTTTCTTATACTAAATTAATCTTTATACGAATAAAACGTGTTTCTTCTACTGATAAAATTTGCATTTTTACTGACCAAATTTGAATTTGTTACTGATACTTATATATAAAAAAACTGACCATTTTATAATTAATTACTGACCACTTTAGTACTGACCATTTCAATATTCACACTGATAATTTGTAGATTTTTTTTACTGACCATTTCATTTATTTTACTGACCAAAAATTATGTTCCCTTTTAATAATAGAAAATTAACGTAATCAGACCCCGTCTCCTATAATGTGCATCAAGGTGAACATTTGACTAAAAACGAAAATTGCGCTTTTTCAAGATTTAAGTTTAAAGAGATATACTTCGAAATATGATCTATCTAATGATATGAGTAACTCAGCAGTGTCCAAGGACTAAGATTTAGGAATTCTTCCAATACCTAAAAGTATCAGCTGCAATCACTAAACTCTCCGAGGAACTGAGAATTGACACTCAAGCACTAGACATATCCTCTTGAATTACCCCAATCTGATGCATGCCAGATCATTTCCTCAGTTCTCCGGGGAACTGATCGTAGATACCTTCTAGGTATCTATCTGAATTCCTAGGTACTGTAAGCAGAACTGTTACAATTCCTCGGTTCCCCGGACTTTTCCACCTTGGGTGCAAATATTACATTGGTCGCGCCTTGTGTAGTACTTGCAGCCAAGGAGGAAAAAGTTCGGAGAACCGAGGAATTGTATCAGTTCTGTTTACAGTATCTAGGAATTTAGATAGATACCTAGAAGGTATCTACGATCAGTTCCCAGAAGAACTGAAGAAATGATCTGACATGCATAAGATAGGGGTAACACAAGAGGATATGTCTAGTGCTTGAGTATCAGTTCTCAGTTCCTCGGAGAATTTAGTAGGTGCAGCTGATACTTTTAGGTATTGAAAGAATTCATAAATCTTAGTCCTTGGACACTGCGGCATTATTCGTATCTCAATATACAACAATGATAAGAGCATGTCTTTTACATTGGTCATATACACCCGAAGATTGGATGTTCTTATTTCAAGATAAGAATAGATCAAATGGCCTGATACTTTCACGATTGACTATTCTCATCAAGGCTTGTTTCTATGCAATTTTTCACGTCGAAATTTGAAAATCAGTATATCTGGTATTTCGAAGGAAGTCACGATATTTTATTGGGAAATACCGTAAAATTGTAATATGCCGGTAGCAATAAGCTATGGGCCCGAATTCTTTTCGAGGCATTTATAATCGATTCAGGTCTACATGATGTACATAGTCTAAACTTAAAAGCGATTAATCAGTTGAGGACTTCATCCATTAGACTTATATGTTTTACTCTTTTAAAAGTTTGAAAGAATGAAAATCCATAAATCATGTAAGTATATGCTACTAAATCATAACCAAAACAACAATAATAATATTAATAACAATTTCTGAAATAAAAAACAAAGTAACGTTTGACTTCATAAATCTATAAATGATTATCATATAATATATTCTCTTTTACTTATATATTTTGATTTGACGAAGGATTACATTTTCAAAATCTTTATTTTGCCATAATTCTATAATATTAATCAATGTTGCCATTGTTCTTGCTGAGTATTGTCGGTATAAAAAAAAAAATGATTCACTCAATCGACTTGTTTATAACTGATGAATCATTAGCAATAATCAAGCGTAATGGCTCCTTGACTTTCAAATTATGAGTTTCGTATAACGTTATATATCGATTTAGTTTTTTACTGAGCAATATTAACAAAGAAATTGTTAGTTTCTATTTCTTCTATTCCAAAACTAATACATTCCAAAGGCAAGAAGAAATCGAAATGATCACAATATAAACAGCTTTTTATCTAAAAAATGATACGATGAAGGTATACATAGTCATATATTTGATACGAATCATTTTTGAAAAATATATATTTCATGGAACGTTCAAAGACTATCATATATACATATAATTCAAATAAAAACGTCTGCTAAAATTTCTTTTGTAGGGAAGCAATGGTATCTTTTTTCTCATTCTTTATTAGCTCTAATAAATTTCCATATCATTAGGTTGTGATAGATGCATATCATTGAAAAAGTTCAAATTCTTATTCTTCTATTTACAATGGCTACCAAGAATTATTTAACAACTTTTATTTTGGATTATTTTTCCATTATCTTAAATGTTAAAAATAATCCAAATAGTAATTCGAGTAGGAAAAAACTACAAGATGTTCGGAAAGTCATCTATCAAAAAAAAACAAGACAACGTATATTTCCACCACATTTTGACCAAATTAGCTAATTATTTTCCTAATTATATAAGAAAATTTCAAGTTTCTATTCATAAATTAGTACTTTAAAGATATGCTTGCAACTTTGCACGATCTACGTCAATATAAAATATGATCTTTTTTTTCGATTACTTCGTGAGTAGTAAAGCATAAAAAACACACAGGTATCCATAAACTTTTTGACACATCGTATTGCATAGAGACTCTTTCGTTAAGCAAAGTTTTTATCTTTATCAACAAATAACGGTGCTAGGGTCAGATTTTTTTTGAACTTTGAAGTAATGGAATGTTTTCCAGTGCACGAACTCTAGTATCGTTATTTGTTGATCAAAATAGATATGTTTGACACAAAAACCTCTATACATGGGGGTATATCAAAGAATTTGTAAATATCTTTTGTTTTTATAATTGAATACTCATGGAAGTGTTTTATCAAAAAGTTAATTGTAGTCGCCTGACTTTTTGAGCAATTTATCTGTGTGAAATCATCCGAAAGAATCCTGAGATAAACTATTCAATAATTTAAGAAAATTTAAAAACATAAAGAATTCGAACTGTATTATAAAAACCAAAAATCTATCGTTTATCTTTAGCCAAAACTGCAAAAGACGACTATTAGGTTTTGGCTACAGAATGGGATATATATAGGCCTGTACGAATATACTTTCTCTATAAGCCTACATATATCCCGTTCGTTAATCAAAATATAATAGAAAAATGTATTGTTTCTTTTTCTCATTTAACTAGATAATAATAGTCTTAAGCGATCTTAATAAACATTATTCTTATGAAAAGACAAAAACTTGGCACTCTTCTTTATTCCCCAGGAAAAAGAATTAGCTCAATCAATTGAAATATGGTAGAAAGAGAGACACTTGTTTTTGGTATATGACCTTCTGGGTACTCTATATATATACAATATGAAAATAATAAAAACCTAAAATGAATACAAGGTTCTTCAATACGTAGCCTCCAGATTTTTTTACAAATTAGACAAAACCATAGAGCAAACAATTCTTCACAAAAAGAGAGATCTCCTACTTCTGTACAAACACTTGAATGCTAAAATATAATAGAAGATTAATAATCTCATAATATCGTATTATTGATAAGAAAATTTGGATCTATTCTTTATTTTTTTTTTCAATCAATCTTTGATATTCATCAATTTTATTTAAAGAAAGGAAAGTTTTCTTTACATTTAAATGATAGAAAAGAAAATATTGAAATTTCTTTCAAGCAAATTTTGTTGGTACACCCCATAATCCAGCAAGATTAGCTTTTGGTTGTGGACGTCTTTTTGTTAATTTAAGAAAATTTTGTCCAATATTTTCAATCTGATCATTATTATCCTTGTCAAATGGAACTTGTTCAATTTGTGCTTTACCATAAAAACAACCACATAATGGAATAAAATTTTGATTATTATTATTATTATCAATAACTTCAAATGGTTGTGAAAATACTTGATTTGCAAATATTATAAGTAAAAACTAATATAAAAGATAATAAATTTTTTTGAAGTTTGTTTTGTTAAACTTACTTGAATACAGAAACATTGAAGGCAAATCATAGCTTTTACTTTTGACGGATTGGGCGTTCTCTAAATATTGAATGTGTTTGTTGGGCTTTTTTATATTGAAAGTTCTTTGTTGTCAACATCCGATTTGAATTTGATTAACAAAATCATACAGAAAAAAACCATCGAAAAAGCTTGCATGTTAAGGAAATTACAATCCACCTGCACATTCTTTATTTTTACTTTGCTTTCGACAAATTTTCAAACTACATATTAAAATACATACAAATACACAACAACAAAAAATAATTAGAATAAATATATAATGGGACTGAATTGAGTTTTGTTTAGCAATTTCTAAAAAGAAAAAAAGTTAATAAAAGAAAAATAAACTTCGTTTTTCTAATACATACTCATTATGCATTCAGTATTTTGTTCTAAACTATTTTCATGACTCTTATCTCCACAATAATCTTCATCATAACATATTAATGATTTATCAATACATCGTTTATTTTTACATTGAAATTGATTAGAATTTAAACATTGACCATCAACAGCTAAATCATATAAAACAAATTTTAATTCAAAACCAAATGATTGACTTTTTGTTTGCCAATCAATTGTAAATATTGAACTTTTAAGAATTAATGATGTACGATCAAAATATTTATCAGTATCTTTACCACAGATAATACGTAGAATTGAACCATTTTTGTAACCCTACAAGATTTTAAAAAAAGAACAATTTTATATTTATTCTGTAGTTCACTTCATAATAAAGATGTGTTTAGATTGTTATTCTATGTGTAAAAAATAATAATTTGACTGCTCTTTTAAATTTTCAATAGAATATATAAGCAAAATCATTCGTGAGCAGCGTGAGTTTGCAAAATTAAAACATGTATTTCGAGAAAATAAGCTTTTCTAGAGCTAATTTTTTATGTTACATATATGTCAAGTTACATTAGATATTCTGAAAAAAGAATTAGTGCTTGAGAACTTTGCTAAGAGGAGTTATTAGTTCAAAACTAACGTTAACGATGTGATACAAAAGAAGATATCAACGTTCACTTCATGCATTTTAGTTAAAAAAAAAACTCCAAATTATGGCAGCAATTTTTGAAAACTAAATAGTATATTCTGTAGACAACTACTAAGGCTACAAAATCTCTATTCAAAACGTTTTTTGACTATGTCTAGATTTTTCAAAAATAGACGGTTTATTTTTCGTTAGTGACGTGACGAAACATACTCTTATAATCCAATGAGAAGTTCAAAACAAATTAAAAACGGTACAAATTCTTCTTCAGCATCTCTAGATAATTGGTTTTTAAAAGAAAGCTCTTTTAGAATCTGATTTTGCAAAAATTTTTATCATAGATGCAATTCGTGTCGTAGAGTCTATTCTAAAGCTTTTTGATTTGTTTGCTCGTATAGTTACAGAGATGTTTGCTAATTACTTTTGTAAACAATCAAAGTAAAATGAAAGATGGATATTTTCCATTTTGTCTGAAATGGCTCATAAATCTTTCTACAAATTGCTTTTGATTCCTGGGACATGAAGAATATTAAATGATTGGCTAGGTTTTCTGAGAAAATGATTTTTCTTAAACTACTTATTCACATGAGCAGGGAATTGATGCCGGCGGCTTCTACAAACACGGATGCATTGCACCACAAGCGTGTCTTATCGTGATGATATTAAAACATAATATATGGTTGTCAGCACTAATGAAATTGAAAGTTAAATTTATTGTCTACACAATAAAATAGATGGCATACAACACATAATCGTTGTTGGTAAATTTTGAATCGGACTTTTTTTTGATAATACATCAATTTACTTTATGTTTCTGTTGGGTTTCCTGCTGATATTAAAGTTATTAAAATAGAAACGAAGTCTTCATGACATATGCTCCTTTGACAAATACTTCCTAGGCAGTTGTACTGCAATAATATGAGCTCTATTAAACAGCTCAAAATATTTTTTGAAGAATTACAGGTTATTATAAGCA
Source organism: Rotaria sp. Silwood2 (assembly GCA_905329745.1). Lineage (NCBI taxonomy): Eukaryota > Metazoa > Rotifera > Eurotatoria > Philodinida > Philodinidae > Rotaria > Rotaria sp. Silwood2. The sequence goes on along the minus strand of CAJNSZ010000014.1, from coordinate 703,110 downwards.
AAGAAGCAGCTAAAATAGTTATAAATCAGAATAGAATTCAAGAAACGATGCGAAATTTTCAAATCAATTCAGAACTTATTATCAGTCTCACTGAGTTTTCATCACAGTATAGACAATTAGAAGTATAAAAAAAAGCAGGTGTAGGTGTGAATCTTCTCTAGACACATACTCATACCCACACCCTTTCATATATTGTTCTGGTAATCAATAAGAGTTCTGTTAAGTGTCGTTGGGCAACAACTGTCTGGAAAGCAAGTGTAGTTGAGGAGAAAGTGTTTGGGAAGCAACTGTCGTGAGAGCGTCTGTCAGGGGAGCAACGTTCATGTTACCAAAATGAAACAGATGGTAAACCTTATCAAATTAAAAAGAGACTAGAATCGATTTATACTAAGGAAAATAGGTATAGAACTCTAAAATGGTTCCAGACAAAAAAAGAAACTCACTCAGTTAGAGCATTAAAAAAAAAACAAATGGATCCACTACGAGAATTCTTTTTTTATAAGTAAAAGAAAAAAATTAAATTTTTTTTATTATATTTACTTTGCCATTAGTTTGAGAACTCTTGTCAAAGTCAGTTAATTCATCTTGTTTGTAAAGCTTTATTCCTATTACTAATCTTTTCCTAACGAGAGAAAATTTCCAATTAATAAATCGTTTTTTGCATGGAGACAGTGCACAGCTCGTAGGTCATAATGAACTATGATATACCCTGAAAACATGTGTTACTATTAACTTATACTGCATTTTTTTCAGCACAATGTCGTGATCCCCTTGGGGATAGCAGGAAAAATGAGTTTCAGATCTCTTCGTTTTTCCTATCTCAAGATATGAATATGGTAAAAGCATGTTCTTGACCTAATCGGCAAAAAAACGTACGTTTAATATATCAATTAACCAATCCATTCTTTCGTGAAACAGTCAATTACCTAAGTTCTACGAAGACATACAATGTAAAATTCATATAATTTTTTCAGTTTCTAGTGGTAACAACTCATAGCTAAGTCCATAATGTCTCATCTAGTAAGTCACAGCTACTAATATTAAATCATATCAATACTATGTTTTGGCTGACTTTTTTCAACAATGATTAGATTTATGCACAATTGATTCAGAACAGGAACAATCAAAATATCTCAAACTTTCACAATAAACTACTCTTGTTAACACCTATATCTATGTAAAGTTTCAAATTGAAATTAGAAAATCAGTTTTGCTGCTGTTCTTGAGAAAGGCCAGGATGTTGTATTAAAAACAAAATACAAAAAAAAAATTGAACATACACTAATAGGAAGACATCTTTCCGCAGTGTTTCATAGCTCATTAGAGCCTACATGACGCACATTGTTCCGATTCAAAAGCGATTTATCATTTGAGAATCATTCCTCATAACAAAAATGTTTTTTGAAATTCATTTACGCCTTCTAACCTCAACTAAATTCTCATGTCAATTGTGGCAAACGAATGAAAATCAATATTTACATCAATAATTTGTAATCGGTCATCATTTCCAGCATATTTACCATCAATACATCTTGGAAATGATGAACTAGAATTCGATTGAAAATATTCCACCGACATCCATATACGTTTTTTAGTTTGTATTGTTATTGTACAATGATTATCTGAGAAATAAAGATATCTATTCTAAAAACAAAAATATAAAAAATTTTGAATAATTAAGTAGAGAAAAACCTTTTTTATATTTATTTACATGATAATCAATATGTGAATAAATTCTTCCTGCATGAATATTTTTCAAATAGACTATTTCTTGATTACATAATGTTTGATTATCCATATATACTGAAATTTAGATCAAATTATTAAAACTAAATAAACAAAATTTTATTTTTTATCTTACAATGAAATTCATTTTCATTTGTATTTACATAATTAAAATTCAAATATATTATAAATAATAGATAGAAATCTGACCACATGATTATCATTAACACAATGCAAGTTGACCGATTTTTTTGTTGACCATTGTATTCAAACAAGCAATGGCTGTAAAGCAAGAAAGGAAAAAAGAAGAAGAAGAAGAAGAAGAAAAAGAAATGACCCCCAATGGCGATCATTTTAAGTTTATGCCATTGTTTTCATTTGCATATATGTTATAGAATTACTGACCAACTGTCGAGCTGTCATTTATATGAAATATTAAACAAGTGAATTAATAATACTCTATCTCAAACAGCATGAAATCGGGCAACTCCTGTCGTTATAAAATGAAAAATACGTAACAAGAATAATGATTACACATCAAGTTCCATTGGTAACCAGGCAAAAGAAAGTAATGTGTCTATTCAAATATAATCAAGTACTCCACAGTTCAATATAAAATCGAATTATTATTTGCTTTATAATACAAAAACATCAAGCTAAATAAAATTTGATGATTCACAAAAAAGAAAAGTTTCCCTTAGGGCATAATATATTATTTTTACTATTAGATTATTATTAGTCAATCGTTATTGTTGATGATGTGTGATTATATAATGCCGTATGCAATTAGAGTAAAGGAAGTATTCAGTCTATACATAAAACAGGTCCAGTTTTTTTTTGTCAATTGCACCATATTGGCGAGGAAAAGAAGCACGCACAATCATTGGGATTTAGAGTGTCTCTCTTGTCAAAGGAAATTACACATGTACAATATGACGACTGGAAGCAATTTATACTTCCGATAAAAAAAAACTATAATGAACTATCAGACTCGTTTGTCATTCCTTTTTTTTTATGTTATGTACAGAGCATTTACATAGATTGTTCTTTGACGTGTGTAACATGGTAAATGAGAAAAAGGCATACACTTATTAATTGATATTACACATGTTGAGATCCCTTAATCTTTAATGTAACAAAAAGTAAACTTTCCTTACTTCTATTTGATATTCGAAAAGAAAAAAAAACATTAGAATATTGATTTAATAATGAAACTTATTCAAATAGAACAATAGACCTTGTAATGACATGACTATCGGATCAAGAGAAAAGAAAAGATAGATATATATATATTTATATATAAACAAACATATCTATTCATAAAAACACTTTGAAAAGGTCATCTATTCGTAAGCTACTAATGTAATCTCATAGTAATAAGACGGACTATAGTTAAAGAACGTGTTTATACTGTGACCATTATAGTCTTTGTATATAATGAAGGACAATGAGTGGTCGTCTGATCTATTTTCAATGTTTGAAATATTCAATACATCTGTAAACATATAATGTGCCGAGTCTCTGTTTTTTTTCTGTGTCGGGTTCCTTTTTTATTCTTTATTATTACATCATCATATAAGCTACAAGAGACATTATCTAACATTAGTTAATCACAATTAGTAGACTAGAAGCATTTGCACGTCTTCTAAGATTCCAAGAACTAATAGCCTTGAATAATGTTGACTAAATTAATGTACGTAAAATGATGGTATGACGCTTTCTAAGTCTTTTTTTCGAAGTTTTCTGCATGTAAATGTCTTCTTTTATGATTAAGTACAAACATATATTTATGAGTAAGCAGAAGAGTACGCAAACTTCCATTTTATATATTGTTCATATCCGGATTCTTTGCGCTTTTTTTCTGTATATTCAATAGTAAAGATGCAAAAAATTAAAGATCTATATTCACACATAGTCGACTTATTTGTATTTGCATCTAATGCAAAGGAAGTGTTTATTTGTAGCACTTTCAGTATGTATGTACACAAAACGTTCAAGTTCTCCGTTTTCTTTACGTATCTTATTGCATCACACTTGTCATCGGTGCTGGACAAGATTTCTTTTTTCGTCGTCATTTACTTCTCTATCGCCTTCATTTTTTTTCTTTTATTCTTCGTCTTCAAGATATGCAATCATAAAGTAAAAAAAGTAAGTGAGCTTATAATTCTTTTGACCAGAGGTCAGCAGCAACAACAGTAGTGTGATGATTGATTGAAACGCCTATAAAAGGGTAGGTGCGAAGTAAGGGAAAGGAAAAAACATATTGCACCAGCAGTACAGTAATGAGAAGAAGAAGAGAAGGGAGAAGAGGAAAAAGAATTCTTCCAATGCGTCTATGATCGACCATACATCATATTATACATACAATTCATCATTAATACACATTGAGATAGACAGGACAGAAACGATAATTCATCCAACTGAAAATATAACACAACGTACGTATGTTATTTGAACAATGAAAGAAATTGCTTTTCAAGATCTGTTATTTTGTAATTATCTCTTAATGAATAAAGTTAAACTTTCACGATTACGAAATAAATGTTTTCGAATTGTAATTTGATAAAAGAAATAAATTCATCAGATTACGATTTTATTCGAAATTATATATATTTAACTATGAAAAAGTAATATGATCATCGTATTAACTAATTGTTTTATTTGTTTTAGAATGACAACAAATCATTTGAAATATTTATGGAAAAAGAATTTTCATTTACATCATATGAATGATTGTGATGATTTGAATTTTTATTATAAAAAATTTTTAAATAAATTAAGTAAATTATGTTTAAAAATTTTTCTTCCATTATTATCATTAATTTATCTTTTTACTCTATTTCTTTGTCGTTTATTTTTATCAAGTAAAATATTTGATATTCGAACAATAAGTTTATTATTAATAATTTTTTTAACTCTCATTTTATTATTACTTATACGTTTACATAAAAGATGGAAAAAACTTTGGATTTTTACACGATTTTTAATAATTTTTCTTTTAATTATTCCGTTAATAATATCTTATCAAACAGAACAATTTCATGTATTACTAGCAACTATTTCTATTATAACTATGTATGCATTATTAACATTTACTTTACTTCAATCATTATTGATTTCAATAAGTATTTCAATTTTACATATTAGTCTTTTATTAAATCATGAAACAAATTCAATTCAATGGAAAAGTTCAGAATTTCTTTCAATAATTTATTATCACTTTATTATTAATATATTTGGTCTATATTCTTATATGCAATCAATAAAACATATACGTCAACATTTTTATGCTTACAAAAAAAATCTATTAGAAAAAAATAAATATAATGTTGATTGTAAAAAATTACACACTATTATTGGATATTGTCAACAATCACAATCTATTTCAAATATAAAGTAAGACATATATTCATTTATTTCCTGAGGATAGATTCAATTTTATTGATATATAAGAATTCAATCAAATATACGAATGTCTATTAATTTTTATTGTTCTAGAATAATAAATGAATAAAAGTGATGATGATGACATTTTCCTATGATGTCATAGCTTGGTATCACAGCAAGCTGACCTTTGAACTCAGATGAAGCCAATTAGAATCTAGTTTATTGTATTCTACTTAACAAACCACTTGATTCATTCTTTAAAAAAAAAAAGAAAACTATTCTCTCACATTTAAATCAAAGTTTGCATCAATATAAAAAATTTTAAGAAATTTGAAAAATCTTAAAAAAAGGTATCTACATGATAGAATTTACATAGTTCGAAAATATAAAAAATTGACATATTCTTAGCGATAAGTTGTTGATATGCATTAAGATTGACATTTCTTTTCGAATAAAGAATACAACTATCATTAACGATCTATTTTTTTTATCGTTTACTAAGATTCATATTTCTCTATACTGTCCCCAAAGAGCAGCTCGTATTTCACGCTAAATTTGCCGTAAAGGGACGTCACAGAGCAATGTAAATATACTACTTTTTCAGCATCTGTTGTCGCTCAAGGATCATTTTGTTTCGCTAGAATAATCTCAATAATCCAATCAATAGAAGACAAATTAAATTTGAATAAAAAATAAATAAAAAACGAGATTGTTCTATAGGTTATGAAAAGGTCAGACAAAAGTTCTGTATTAATTATGTTTTTGACATAGCATTGCAATATAATATTATAGAGACTTGAACTGTTTTTGTATTTCGAAAGAGAAGAATGTATAAAAAGAATTTAATGAGAAATGTTTTTTGAAGGTCAAAAGAGTTGTAGAACAAAATATATCAAGAAATTCTTCTGTCAGTTGGGTCACATTTTTTCGTATCCAAAATATATTTGTTTGGCCTTTTTTCATTATGTGATTTAGATGTTTTTCAGTATCATATATATTTATGTATATAACTATTCCTAACCACGACGACTTTCTTGTGATATGAAAAAAGCTGTTTGTGCAATATTTGTGAGATTGATACATAAAACATGATGTAGTTGCGGTTATAACAGCACAGAGCGATTTTTATCTATCTTGAGATATATTTTCTTATCATACTTTGATTTAATCCTTCAGAAATGTAATGAGGAGATAGTTCATATATAATAACGATATGTTATCAATATATGGTATTTGATCGTATACAATGGGGAAAAAGCACGACTTTAGCACTTTGAAGTATAAGTGAAGTACAAGTGAAGTATGATGAATATCATACTTCAAGGTACTTCACTTGTACTTCACCTGCACTTCACTTGCACTTCACCAATACTTCGAAGTACTGAAGTCGTGCTTTTTTTTCCTTGATCTTATATCAACGTCTGCCATGGTTTGTGGAAGAAGGAAAGAAATCTTTACTCCTATATTTCAACATTTCTTTGAGATGGTGTTTTACAATAATTGATCTAGCGTACAAGAGACTGAACATAAGTAATTTAATTGAAAACTTTATTTGGAATTGATAACGTGAGAACGATGTTTTTTGTTTGAAAATCCACATAGACAAACTGTACTCTATTCTAAATAATATTATTAAGTAGATAACTCGATAAATTTCTATTTTCACATGAAATATATATTTTCTAATAAATGCTAGTTTGAAACAGACTCTATTTATGTGATTGTGATGACAGGTAATGACAAGTCAATGACAATCAGAAGGTGCTACAATAGTGTTTATGTTGACTGTTGAAAAGTATGTTGAATATTTCTTTCTCCTTGATAGATTAGAGAGTGCCCTATCCTAACATTTTGAAACTTGGAATAGAAAAACAAAAAGAAAAGCTTTCTTTTTGGGCGAAGTTTTTTTTCTAAATTCAAAAACGTTTTCTGATACCTTTTGTTCTAAAAATTTTGCGATGTTCGAGAAATATTTTTGATCGAATTCTTTTATACATTTTACTCTCTCTAACAAAAAGAAAGAATCAACGTTGTGCAATATTGCGTGGTAATGCTATATTAGCAATAAAATTAATACACATGTTGTGCTCTACATGTTACTTGTAAGTCATTGGAACAGATATAAAACGTGATGAACTTAAAAAGAACAAACGATATTTGTATAGTAAAAATTTCAATGGATTGTAATTTACAATATGGGGGGTATTTCTTATAGAAATACGAAATTAAACTATCATAGATCAGTATGTTCTATAAAACTTCCCGTCGAGTCAGACTTATCAAATCCAGATTTTAGAAACCAATAGAATTATAATAAAATATCCGGAGACTTTGTATTAGAATTTATAAAAACACGTAGCAATTTTTCTCATAGAATAATGACAGATCCAATCCATCAGCGTTTTTCTTTGTCATATCAGTATGATACCGGAAATACAATCCCAAAAAAAAATCATGTCATATGAAAAGTAAGATACTTATTAGAACTTCTAATGTCGGTCATTTCAGGATCGTTTATTGAAATATACAAAAAAAAAATTAGAAAAGATATATCAATTCATAACCCACAATAATCGAGAAAGAGATGAGCATATGAACAAAATCATTCGTTAGCAATGTGCCTTTGCATAATCAAAACGCTTATATCTTGGGATAATGGATATTCCTAGAGCTAATTTTTATATCTTACATGTATGTTTAGGTACTACTCTAGCTACATTTTAGTTTAAAAAACTCCTAATTGATGCAGCATTTTTGAAAACAAAATGTAGACAATACCTGAGGATATTTGGTGAGTCTATTTCTAGTCAATCTGAAAAACTAGAACTTCTGTGTCAATTTATATAAGATGGTAGGGAAATGTTTAACAACAATTTATTTTTTATTTATTTTTCTATAATGTTACGTACCTAGCTGACATCCAGATAATAAGTTTAATAGTTAATGAAATTTTCTATCTAATGCATTCTATATCCAGATTTCATATGGCAAAGTTTCTAAAAAAAACTGGTCACGATAGTTTTCAGGTCTCATAAGAGTTTTTCAGAACTATTTTAAAGAGCAAAAAATGCTGAACAAAATGAAGAATCACTATATTTTCTGCAAATCGTCCTTAACCCTTTACCCCCGGATGTCCACTACAGTGGACATTAGAAAAACAGTTGTAAAAAATTAACGAAGCACGAGATCCAGAAACTGTAAGAACACTTTTTGTAGTAAATTTTATGGGCTATCGATCAGTAAAAAAATCCCGTTTATTTCATTGCACTTGCTCCAAAATACACGGCTTATAAAATCGATAATTTTAAAAAAAGACAATTTTTGTTGGAAAAGTCTCCGTATATTTGAGCAAGACATATTCCGACGATCTGCTATGTGACACATATTGAAGAAAGTGCTCACTAGTGGATTGTTTAGGTTTCAGAAATTTCGGGATAGTTTAGTAGGGAAAGTAAGGTAAAGTATAGAATGATCCCTAAAGGATTTCTAAANTATAACAGACGTAATCTGAATAAAAGCTAAAACTCCAGTGATTAAAAAGCTAAGCTTACAAAATACTACTTATGTCGAAAGAAACAGATGTTCTCCCCCCCCCTAGGTAACATGAACTTCTCTGTATTTTAATGATAGTTCGTTTAATAGTCATTTTGTTCAGATTTTTCGTTTTTTTAAATGGATTCACAGTTTATTTCTCTACAAAGTGACATTAGTAAAATATAGAGAGATCCACCATTTTCTGGAACATTCGATAACATCTTTTAATCATACTTCTATCTTTAGCTCGATACAATCGAACAATTTGTCAGTGCTGTTGAAACAGCTCTTAAATCTTGTTCTGATCAACTCAATCCTTCACAACCGTCGACAATCGATAATACCTCTGTAACATCAATGTAATGTTATAAAAATATCAAATTAAATAATTCTTTCTTTATTTTAATTTTAGTAATAAATCTCCATTATTAGGTGTATCTCGAATTGGTGCACTTGTGAAAAATTTATTAATAAAAAGTGATCGCTTGTTTCAAATTGTTGTTATTTGTACAGAATGGCCAACAATGAATCTATTTGAAAAACTTTTTTCTGTATTACATAGTAATTTTCATGTAAGTCGATTAATTTAAAAAGAAAAACGTAAATCAATCAATCGAATAGGAAACATGGAAAAGTCAAATTAATATTCAATGTCAAAAAGACGACGAAACTATTCAAGTACATACAAATACTGTTGAAGGACAAATGTCTGTTTCCATATCATTTACATCATCATCTATTCCACAAGAAGATAGCCAAACATCGGAACAACTTTTAACAAAAACAAATTGTTTAAATGCTTTATATGCAATGCATTCAGTTCGATGGTTTCAGGTAAAAAAACAAAATTATTTTTTTTTAATTAATTTTTTAAATATTTAGAGTCATATTAGTACACGACAACATGCATCAGCATTAATTCGATGTTTACGTTATAAAACAAAAATTTCATCAAATTGGCAATCATTATCATCTGAGGTATAATCAATTATTTTTATTTTTACTTTTAAAATGTTATTATTTCGTAGATTATCGAAATTCTTATCGAACATACTTTATCAAAATCTGTCTCAGCTGTTTGTGCATTTCGACGTGTTCTTGAATATCTTTCCGGTGGTTTAATTTTATCAAGTTGGTTTATTTTATTATTTTACTTTCATTATTTCGTAAAACACGATCTATATTCGTGATAAATGCTAGTCAGAGATTACTACAGACAGTGACAGACATTGTTAGTATATGATCACCGATCGTGTGTCAATAATGTTTCGTTCTAATATATGAATTGCTTCCTTATTACATTTCTTGAGAAATAAGTAAAAGAATGGTGAAGGACCATGCCATAAAATAGTTAGAATAAAACAACTTTTTAGTGATTTTCATGGGCAGTTATATGGCGTTTCACATTTTAATCCTGCACGGATTGCACTAACAAGTTTTTTTTTAATTTGGTTTTATAGATGGTCCGGGTTTACGGATACCTTGGGAAACTGATTCAATAAATAATATTTATGATAAATTGAGCGATCAAGAACGAAATGATATAACTCATGAAGCTCAAGTAAAGAGAAAAACATTAATTTAATTTCACAAAAAAACAATTTTTTTCATTCAGATTGGTTTACGTTTTATGGCATTTGAACAATTAAATAAATGGCTTGAACAATATGATATACCAAAAGTGATGAAGTCATTTCAAAAACGTTCATATCCTGACGATCAAAATCAAGGTAATAAAAAAGAGTGATCATTAGAGGAATTACAAATCATTTTTTTAAAACTTAGTTGCAGCTAAACGACAATGTTTGGAATCAGACAATATCGAAGAACAATAGGAAACAATCAATAGAAAATTATATTTTTATCTCATTGAACATAATAAAGAAAAAAGATTGAATACATTTTTGCTTGAAATGTAAAATTCTAAATCGAAAATGGTCAAAATGTTGCGTTACAAATCGAACAATTCTTTCATAATGATATGATTCAAGTCTAGCATTTCTCGCTCGTTTATTTGTTGAAAAAGAACATCAACAGCTATAATCATGAGTGAGATCAATGTTGGAGTATGTTGTTGCAACTCAAATCATCTGTCTATAAGATTTCATGAACTTCTTACAAGATCGTAAACAATCTTGTACGAATTTCTATCCCAACCTCAAAGCCAGCATTTCTTATAATATAATACTGTAGAATTCTTTTAATTCCTTCAGTTTTCCTACGGTTGTCATCCGTTATCATCAACTTCGCTTGCCTATTATAGCCTATGTATATTTTTTACATATAAATGTTATGATGATTGTTGAATAGAAGTAAAAACTGTTTACATAAGAAAGCAAAGAAGACATCTCAAATTAATAGTTCTGACCTTCAGAAACAAACAACTTTGGCTATAATTGATGCAAAAGGTTCGAATAAATCATCGCATTCGGTCTTTAAATTTCGGCAATCGATGAAATTTGCATGTAGTCTTCTGAGCTAGAATATCTCTGGATTTTTTCGATGACTTCTAATTATTTTCTGCAGGACAAATTAGGAAATTGATTGGAAGTTGCCAAAAACATCTGAAGACATTTCTGTTCGGAAAACTGTTGTCAAGTGCTATCGGTCTCTGGTGCTTTTCTGTTAAAATCGGCTCGTGTGCATTCACTGAGAATGTATATTTAAATGACATGACTATAAGAAAGATTTATTAATTAAATATAGTACGTATCTGCTGATGAAAGACAACATAACTTCTGGGAAAAGTTTTACTTTTGAATAAAAGTATTTTTAATGAACTTGATAAACCACATAGCTGAATAGGACTTATCTAATTCTACTGAATTACATTTATATAATTATGAATCCGGAAATAACGAGTATCAGTCGAGGATTCATATAAGAAAAAGCAAACATTAACTGAGTGAAACAAATGCATACATTAAATAGTTGAATGGGCAATGGATGATGTAGTCACAATCTATTATTAAGTGTAATTATGTCCAGTCAAAAGAATAAGGAAAAAAATCATTTCTCATCTTTCAGCAGCAAAAATACACCATTTTATATTTTGATACCTTCATTTCCTATTCAAAAAATGAAAAATTCTTTTGAAAATTTACAAATAAAACATGATAGGCAGACAGCCTGTTTTTTTTCAGCAGCCACATAGTTTGTGACAAGCTCGAAGATTTATTCAAACATCTAAACTGCACTATATTTCAATATGGTAACCATATCTACTCTTTATGAAAACGAGAACTTGATGAAATTTGAAGAAAACTGAAGAGATCAAGTGTCCCTAATATGATAATATAAGATCTCATAACAACTGCTCCAATCCGTACTTGGTGTTTTTTTTGTAAGATTCTTATAATAAAAATATGATGAGATTTTTTAGCGGTCTTACATTGAGAATCTCATAAAATCTTATGGTTAGTTAACTTTTAAGATTATTCTGCGATATTTCGAATGCTTTACATGAAAATCTATAGTTTTATTTTTCTCATGAGATAATATTGATTCTGTCATCTCAATATTTAATTCTGATTTTCTGAATGCTTTAGAAATAGATACTATCGAAATTCTATTTTCTATTACTGTAGTAAATATATGCATTTTTTGATTGAAGAGATATTATTGATTTAGATCGAAATTTATATTGTATTAAACAATTATAATCATTTATTAACATAGTATTTTAACTGAGATACAACATGAAGACTAGAATAGATTTGTCGTTCTATGTATGTCATCGGTTTTTTTGGCGTTTTTAACTATACATTCTATTGATTTTCATTATAAACAACATACGTAATACTGTCAATTTCATGATCAATATATGGAAGAACTAAATTACAATAGTTCTTTGTGTGAATATAACAGAAAACAACTTTTTCTGATAAGGTTTCTAATTTTTTCAGAAATCTTAAGCCTTCTTAGGACATAATTAACATGGTTTAGAATTAAAGATATTAATTATCACGACGAGTGGAAAGCTTTCTAATTAACCAGAGTCATTTTTCTCTTTTTTTTACTTTGTAGTCAAGCATTGATAGTTGAAATATAATTAGGTATTGTTAATTGATATTATATCATTAATTTAAATGTGAATAAATCTAGTCGAGAAAATTATAATTCTCGAAAGTTTTTTTTTTGTATGAAAACTAAATTTAGATGGCTGTTCATGTCATTATGCGTATGTTGAAATACGCAGTTGGAATGAAATTATGTCCTACAAATGCTATTTTTCTGCGCATTTGCTTTGTTAATTATATGATGCGAAAGATTTTAAACGGATTCATAAAACTTTGATCTAACGTGACTATACATCTAGATTATCTGCTTAATTAACTGTATTAAAACATGCTTTTATTTTTCCTAGTATTAGCAATATAAGGATAATTGGAAGTGATTATTTCAATAGTGCTTAACTCTAACAGAAATTTCCATATTAGAAAATGCATTTTTCAAGGAAACCAGCAAAATTTGCTCTGGATTGATGGATATTTTCATATTGTATTTTTATTCTTTGATCTTTTGTTTATATTTAATATGTGAATAATAATAATAATAATAATAATAATAATAATAATAATAATTATAATATGGCTCTCCAAAAACAATTTATATTTCTGTTTTCTTTTCTATTAAATCGAATTAGACTGATTAAGCTAGAAAAGCGTTGATACAGTACACGGGTTAAAAAACCAATTTTCTCTCAATGTCAAGACACGCTGAAGTTTTGTCCTCTTCAAACATCAGTAAACGTTTCGTCTAAATTTGGTAACTAATTTTTCTAATTTGCCGTGTTTCAAAACATATCACATTACAAATTGACAACGGCTAATGAAAATTCCTTCCGAAATATGCTCTGATTTTGATAGATAAATACCGAGATAATTACTATTCGTGACTTGATTATCTTCATGTCAATACAGTTAATTACATAAATACAGTTAATGTGATATGTAAAACGTCATAAGTCAGATTTATTTCCATTAAATTTTTCTTTCTTTGTTATGTGCATAGAGATTCTTTCTGTTGCAGATGTGGGTTAAGTTTTTAAATTATCGACAGTTTGTTTTTTGTAGTGGTTTATAAGTGCATCAATCTCAAATAGTTTAATGCAGACATCTTCTTTAGGTTACGCAGTGATAATTGAAAAATTGTTTAATTAGATGCTAGGTGCTTGACTTTCAAATTCTAACTTCCGTTATAATTCAAGCTTAAATAATAAGATAAAAATAACAACATAATTTTAAAAAATCTGTAACCTTATTGAATTGTTGATTTTGCCGTAAGTCAAAAACGCTTCTACTATTTTGTTCTTCTATTTTTTTTAGAACTTATTTGTTTATAAGAAAGCGAATTAATGTAATCTATCAGTGTAAAAGTGAAGCAGCTGTCACAATTAATGATAAGAGACGTAAGGGTTAGTAACTTAGTTCAAATTGTAATTGGCAAAAAAAGAATCCAGGCGTTAATGATAGATCGCATATTTATGAAATGCTTCTTTGTTCAGCTAATTGTTTTAATTATAAGACAGAATATTTTACAAAATCACAGAGGTAATGCTAAGATCATTTCATTCATCATATATCAGATAATTATTTCTCAGCGTTCTCAAAGCTTTTGTCAAGTGAATTCATTAAATACATGTTTAATTATTGATAAATCAAGATAAATCATTTTAGATAAATATCTAATCAATTCGTTTGTCAGTTTTTCTTTTATAATCACTTACTTTTTTGAAAAGAATATATATTTAAAATTCTAATTTATTTCATTCAATATTTTCATATATAATTTTAGTAGTATTTTAAATTCACTGTTATCCATAAAAAAAAAGAATATATTTCATTAAGTTTTGAATAAAAATATAATGATATACATTTAAGGATGATTTCTTGTTTTTCTGAACTGTTTCACATAAACAAACATATATTGCATGTCAAAAAAAGAAACAAAATCCTTTGAGGAATAAATCAAACCGGAACCGGAACATTAATTACTGAAGATTTAATTAAATGATATTATTCTGCTATGATTCGTCATCATATCGTGACAGATTATTATGTTCAAGTTCTATAATGGGAACAATTTCATCTTCTTGCATGCGAACATCACCAATAAGACTAGGTGTTTCATCAAATATACTTCGTGATAACGATTCTATTCCAATAATGGGATCAATGTTGATTGTTTTTGTATTTCGTTTTTTTTCTAATTTTAAATCCATTTGTCGTTGACGATTATTTTTAGAATAAATTACATAATTTGTATTTATTGTTGTAGAATTTCGATGAAATAAACGATTTGTTGTTTGAAAAAATTTTTCAACAAATATTTGTCGAAATTTACGACGAAAAGTTTTTGAAAGAAAGATAAAAAAAACAAAATTTGTACCATAATGTATATTACGTATAGTACGAAGTACATGATCAATATAATGCATTTTTAATAAATATACAGATGAACTTAATTTAGTTGGATATACACGTTTTATATAAACGAAATATAACCAAAATAAACGATATGGGAGAGTCAATACCAAATATGATAATGCTACACTAACAAGCATGATTGTAATTGTTCGATCTCTTGAATGATGTCTTCTTGTTGTTCTTGCATTATTTGATTTAGTTGATGGTTGATTTGATACACAAAATGTTTGAATTGATAAATCAGTTGACGTTGCTTGATCCTTTCGATTAGTTATTAATGTTGGTTGTAAACCAGTTTGACTTCTTCTATGATTATTTCTATTTTTTGATGATGATGAATTAAATAAATAAGAATTTTTTTTTTGTAAAGAATTAAATGATTTTGTTTTTTTAGATAATTTTCGAGATGGTAATGAATTTGTTGCCATTGTCATGCGATATTGTCTTTGTTTTAATCGTATTATAATCATTATATTCATTGCAGCAACAAATGTTAATGGTAACAGATGCAAAAAGCATGATAATATAATACCAATAGCATCATAAGCATATTCATGTTTTTGACTATAATAGCATCGTTTCCAAACCGTAGGATGTGGATTAGTCATTTTATGGTTTACATCAAAAGTATGTCTATTGGTTGATATAAAAGGTCGCAGCTCATGCATAAATATTGGATAAAGACAACATAATATACCCATTAAAGTCATAAAAGCAATACTACGAAATGCTTGTAAATGTTGTCGAAATTTAATATTGCGCGTTAAACAAGAACAACAATTAATAGGAAAACAAAATGGTATAACTAATGCATTGGATTGTGTTGCGGATGAGCTAGATGAATTTTTCTTTTGTCCATGCTTAATACTATTTCTATTATTGGTGGTTGTTGTTGTTGTACGAAAAAAATATGATGATGGACGACATACAGAATACCAACGATTAAATGATATTGCACACATGTACCATGCACTTAATGATGCAAATAATTGATCAGGACACATTAATGCTTTACTAAATAAAAGAAAAAATAATAATAAATAATAATAATATTTATTTTAATAACTAACCAAAGAAAATTTGATCTATCACGAAAATAACCTCGTTCGGGTATTCGATTAATGCAATTGTCAAGCCAAAAGATAAATACTGGTATTAATAAATTTAATGTATCCGATATATTGAGCATAATTGTATAAAATGAAACAGGTAATTTAGCAATATTGCAATGTATTAAAATATATGTTGCAAGAAGATTACCAGTAACACCAAACAAAATCTAAGAAAAACAAAAATTAAGATTATTATTTCTTTTTTTTTACTATGAAATTATATTTTATCGCTTATTTACCACAATAGGATTAACAATTAAAACAAACCAAAGTGATAAAAATGAAAGAAAATGATAAGAATTTGTATTACTTGTTGATGATGGAAAAAATGTTTCAAATGAAAATATTGATGTCGGCATAACAGATGATTCTGAATTAAATATATCTAAACTTGATAGAATATTATATATTGTTTCATTATCACCCATATCTGACATGAATTGTTGAAGAATCATTGCAAGTTGTTGTGAATCACTACCAGAATAATTTGTAATATGAATGTTATTATTATATTCCATACTATCATTATGATAATTATATTTAACAAATGAACTTTCATTTATTCTGGGTACAACATTGAGAAAACTTGTAATAGTATTATTTGTCAAATCGCGATTATATTCTGTAATATTCATTTTATAAACAAAGCTAAAAAATGAAAAGAAAAAAAACTAAAGAGATTTTGAAAGTTTCTCGTTGTTTCTTTAGTCAAAATAAATAACAGACAGAATATAATAGTAATCGTTTCAGTATTTGACGAGAGAGAGAAATAGATTTATATTAATTTCCTAGAACAAGTTATTAGCTAACACTACATACAAATTCGCACTCAATCGCGAGAAAATGAATGGCAATTGTATGCTGAAGATAAATGATGAGAGAAAATAAGTATCTGTCATTCGAAATAAAAAAGAAATAAAGAATTGAAAGATAAAAAAAGAAAGAAAGATAAGTATTGCATTTTCCTCTGATAGAATTTCTTGTTTTTGACAAGAACCAATAACAACACTTTCTCTTAGCCTAGCACTATTTGTAATACCATATACATTAGTTTGCCGAGGAAGAAAAGAAAAAAAAAGAAAGAGATAGCGACAGTTTTTCTAGTTTGTAGGATTCAAATTAATGAGAGAGTAATGAATAATTAGCAGAATGACGAGCACGCTGGGCTTTATAAATCTTCAGTATTTCTTCGAATGGCTATTCCGCATGATGTTTATTGAAAATCGTAATTATCTTTGTATTTATTCAAACTACATAAACAAGTGCTTTTATACTTGTCATTTGTGTTTTCCTTTTTTAATCTTAAATAATATTAGTTAATGTCTGTGTTGACTTGCAATGAATGATGAAGTAATATGAACAGAAAATATTGCATAGTTCATAGGGTTTATTTAACATCTGCTTAACACTATTTAAAGTTATCAGCTAATAATAAAAATCATATAGTCCACTATATCTGTTAAATTAAAGAGTAAAAATGAAAATCTTTAGAAAACTATAGTCGTATTTAAATATGAGTTAGATTTTTTTATATCATCAAATTCTTTGTAATACTCACGAACGATCGATTACATTAAGCAATAGTTTCTTTTTAAATTTTTCTGAGAAAAGAATAATGATATATTTTTCTCGAATACCTAAGATTCTTAATCACTTTATTATCAAACAGAAAAGTATATGTCTCAATGCAAGAAATGTAACTCAATCGATATTAGAAACATCAAAAGAATCCTTACCTTTTTCCTTCGTTGTCCTGCGTTCAAGTTCTACTTATTTTAACTATTTTTCTATTCTTTCAAGCATTGCGTGTTCATCTACATGATTAATTCTTTGAATTTCTTATTCAACATACAATATAGCTTTGTACCGTTTGGTGATTAGGTGTTTCATTTTAATAACAATGAAAAACATTCAATCAAACGATAAAGAATAAAAAATTGTTAAGCTATTGAGTCTTGTTTTATTGATTCAATGCTTGTTGCGTGAAACAAGGCTCTTTCGACTGTTTGTACGTGATGCAGTATGTTCTTCTTTCTTTTTACTTTTTTCACCAGGAAGCTTGACATTATCAAAACATCTTCGAAGAGTATACATAGCAACAGCAAATATGACAGCATTAGTAATCAAATAGACAACACAATAAAGTGCTAATATAACCGTCAAGTTTTCTCCATCACATACCCCAGTCGATAAAGATTGTGTTGTGGATGACATTTTATAATCTCAAAGACAACAAATATAAGAGTATGCATTCGAAAAACAAATATTTTGTTTTTACTTCAGAAAGATTCGAATATATAGCTTCAGACGAAATTTTACTTTTTGTTCTATTTACAAAACAAGTGAGGTCTTATTACAACAGCTATTCGATATTTTTCTTTGCAAGTACACTTTGCATAATTTATAAAACGAAGATAGTTTTCAGACTACATAGTCAACTAAGCATAGAAGAACAGCAAGCAATAAAAAAAAACACTTCTGATGATATGTAAATACAAATGCATTGGATCAAGTATAACACAAAGCAAACACTATTCTTCTACAGCTAGATTTTTAATTCCTAGATGTAAATTGCAATTTAACATAGACTAAATAAAGAAAATAAATAAAAAAATATGATCAAATACATTAAGAGATATAATCAGAGATGGGCAGCTCCGATCCTTTCTCGCTCCAGCTCCAGTCGTTAATGACGTGCTCCGCTCCGACTCCACTCCAGGCTAGAAAATTTCGCTCCAGCTCCGCTCTAGCTCCGGTCCTAATCAAAAACAACCGCTCCGGCTCCGCTCCAGCTCCACTCTGACTTCACTCCAGCTCCGCTTTAACAAAAAAGGTTTTTCTACTATTTTTTTTTGAAGTTAGATGATAATCAATGAATTTCACGGTTTAATTCAGCATACATATATATATATATATATATAAATAGAGAATATAGGAAAACAATAATTAATTATACAATTAAAAAGAAACTAATTATCAATACATTTAAGTTAGCTTGATTACAACATGAAAATTATTTCTGATGATAAATAGACTAGTGAATTCCAATAATTGTCGATTGCATTTTAGTAAAGTTAACATTGAGAGCATATTCTTAGAGAGTGGATGTGGGTTTAGTTTAGGTCGAGATGAGATAAAAATCAAGACCCACACCCTACTTTGTTCCTTCAACTTTCAGTTGAACGAAAAATGTTGTTCTGTTCTATCATCACTCAACTCTGTCACATTTTATTTGATTTAATTTTGTCTCTTCGCAGGCGTCATGTCCGTACATTTTAAAACTGACAATAGCGGAGTCCAATCAGCCATAGAACAATCAACTAAATGAACGGTCAGTCATTATCTCAAGCGTCGTCATTGATTAAAATGTAACAGTGACATATTCATTACATTGAATACTAGATGACGAGCTTTTCTTTCACTAATTTCCCCGTCTTCGTTCACAAAAGAAAACCCATGTAAAAATGTTAGGGATAACAAAAGATTAAAATCTGATGAACTAAATTGATTATGATTCATGCAGATCGATGAATATCAGCTGAAGATTTTTCATGAATCACGAAAAAAAACAATTAAAATCAATTTTTTTTTATCAAATTTTAATCGATTTTAGTCGAAATTGATCCGAAAAGGAGTGTATGGTTGGAGCTAGAGAGAAAAAGGCCGCTCCGACTCCGTTCCAGCTCAATTTTTTTTCAAGAAGCGCTCCGCTCCAGCTCCGGTCTCGGTGAAAAAAAATCGCTCCGACTTCGCTCCAGCTCCACCGTTCTGATTAATCGCTCAGCTCCGCTCCGCTCCATGGAGCGGAGCTAGCTTCACGGAGCGGCCGCTCCGGAGTCGGAGCTGCCCATCTCTGAATGGAACACAAAACATAATACACACTTTTATTTTTCCAAATACAACTGAGAACATATAATCAAAATGTTATTCTCATAGATTCTTCACAACCAACACTTGTGCCCAAGTTCTTTCCAAGGAAAATTTGGCATTTTCCATTCCCCTTTCATTTATATCTTGAAGAAAGAGACAGATTGACTAAAGAATATCTAACGACCGATATAAAAGTGCAGTTGCTCGTGTGTAAACGTGAAAAAAATTCGTTCAGAAAAAAAAATTGGATAAAAAGAATTGTATCTCATTTATACCCTAAAAGTCGAATTTTTGAGGAATAATACGCGTTTTTCTTTAAAAATAACATTTCAACCACTTTTCTGCATAAAGGACAAGTGGGGTTAAGGCCGTTTTTCCGCCCCCAAAATATTTCGGTTTTTTGTATTAAAAACAAGTCAATGGAGGCCCCTGATGATATTTAAAAGATTTATTTTGGAATATC
>CAJNSZ010000014.1:661078-682527 GCA_905329745.1 Rotaria sp. Silwood2 | reverse complement strand
CCCCCCCCCTCCTCAGAAAATCGATTTTGAGATAAGCATATATTCTGAAAGCCCAAGGTGTCCTCTTTCAGATAGTGTGCGACTTTTTGCACTTTTCAAGGTTTTGTTGAAAATGGTTCAAAAAATCTGGTTTTGAAAACCCGCCATATTGTTCTAATTAATTAATATAACAGAATATATGTGTGTTTCTCATTAGCAACCCTGTAGAAGTTTGTTGATCACTGACAGATCCCGGTAACTAAGGAAAACTTCTGAAAAAGCCTTATATTTCTACTACTGCTTCCAGAAAACCACTATTTTCACTGCCAAAACCTTGAAAAGTGCAAAAAGTCGCACACTATCTGAAAGAGGACACCTTGGGCTTTCAGAATATATGCTTATCTCAAAATCGATTTTCTGAGGAGGGGGGGGGGGACAAAGCCCCTTAAAAAGTAATCTTTTCAAAAGGTTGTTTATATAAAAGTAACAAAAAACGTGAAATTTCTGAATAAAAATCGTTTTTAGACGTTTTTCAAACCTTCTATACTTTTCGTTTTGGTTTCCTTAAAATATCCGCAAATCGATTTAAAAATGGTCTAACTCTAATCAACTTTTCATACCCTATGGATGGTATATAAATGAACACGAACAAAAATTTACTGCATTTTTGCATTATCTGCACCTTGCATTGATGAAATTATGATGCATAATTAAGATAGTTAATTGGACTAATTCCTATTAATTGAAAAGTGGTTATGGTCCAGCTTTTGTTAGCAGCCGGTAAATACGTTATAAAATATCCTTTGCCGAATTTTACTGTGCAAACGTTTATACATCAATTCCTCACTAACGAAAATTATTATTAAAACTACTTATCTGGCATAATTGAACCTTGCATTTATTGTCAATTTATTTTACTATTTTGATGGAAACTCGAAATCCTACTATCTAAGATTGATATTTTTCATGCTGTCTCAAGACGGTTCATAAGAAGTTTATACACTTTAATTATGTTGTCTCGCATATACAAAGTGTTGATCTTCATCAATATCTCGAGAGGCAAACGCCGATGGTTATAAATATCATTGCCAAGGCATGAGAGACAACCAAAATCAATTATTATTTTATAAAACTCTAAATTCAATTTCATCATACAAAATTATGGTAATATTCGACCAAATTTTGAAACCAAAACAAAAAGATCTAAAAGAAAATATCGATTTATTATACATTAGATAAAAAAGCAGGCAGCATAAATACAATAAGTAATATATTGATGATAATCTATTTTCTGTTTTTTTCTTTGTTCCGTCCCCTTTTGCCAAATCTTGATTTTAATTTTGATTCTCAATTTTTAATTTTCGTTTTGTCTTGAATTTTTGTTTTCAATTTTCATCGTGTCTTTTCAGTCTTTTGAATATCACGGATTTTTAAAAATTTTTGCTTATACTTCTACATGCAGAGCCCTGATGAGTGCTTCAATGTTCAAATAAAAAACACGAAACGCGTCGACGAAATTAACTCTCCATTTCTTTTCAATTATTTGAGTCAAAGCAAATTTATTTATTCATTATTATTCAATTTTGATTTGATTATTGACTAGGTCGATTGCTGAAAAACAATCGTTGAAACTAGTAGATTGATTTCTATGAAAAGCACATAGATCGGTCTGTTTTCGGTTGATTTACTCGCATACTCGAGTAGCACCTGAGCTTTGTGAAAAGCTCAGGTTGAGTGTCCTTCGAGGGGCTGTGCGATATACTTTGGAAGTTGTTGGTTCACTAGAGTTACATAGAGCGATAAGCGTTATTTTGTACAAAGTTTGGAAACTCTGGTGAAATCAGCAGCGCATGATGTCCATTCTGTCCTTATAAATTACGTTATTTTTCAAGAAGATATATATGCGAACGGATAATATCTATAAATAATTTGAATTAAGCATTTAGATGATGTATTTTATATGAATTTCAAACGTGATAAGCATTATGCATTCAAAATATACAAATAGTTTGTCTTCGTTTTTGCAACGTGAGAAACACAAAGGTCTGCATTCATAAGTAATGAAACCAATCTGATGCTTTAGATTATTTTCAAATAATTAAAGTAGCGGGCTGTCAATTATTTTAAAAAATGAAGGAATGCAAGTTACTTTTATTTTCGAGAATACATAAATTCATGAGATGAGAATAATGGAAAAATAATGAAAATATCACGATAATTTTGGTTTTTTCATAGTCGATACAATCATTGGCTAGCAATTAATATTCATACTGCCCATGGAGAAAGAATGATGGTAAAAACCAGATTAAAATCGATTAAAAAATAGTTTCAAATCGATTACACTTATAAGCTTTTAATCAATTTTTAATCATTTTATAACCGATTATAGCTATAAATAACCGAAAGAATCAAATTTTCATTGGTTATTCTGATTAATCTCGATTATAATCGAAATATACTTGATGAGAAAACTTGATGTAAAATGAGCAAAATTGATTCAAGGTTTTTTATTTACTACGAACAAACATCAATTAAAATCAATGCTTTTTTCACAATGTGTAATCGATTATAATCGAAGTTAATAAGAATAATCGATGAAATGCTGACTTTTTTTGTTGTTTTCTGTAATAATTCTTTTCACGATACTCAAAAGTCGATTCAAATTCTTTGATTTTAATCAGTTTTTGGTCGATTTTCATATGCTTTTTTTCGGCCAATAATTTTACATAGGTATTCATCGAGTTAAATTCCTCGTCAAGCATCAGCCATGAGTATTTCAAAATCCGTTTCGAAGACACCGTTGCAAGATATTCAGAGACTGTTTCCATGTAGCCATGCACTCTTTGCGAAAGGTACTCGACGCCAACGTATACAATACGAATGTAACCTATAAAGCACATTTTAAAATATCATATTTTGATGTCAGAATATACGTACCGCTGCATATAAGAACATGAAACTGAAGCCAAATGAGGTAATGCTTGGGATTATTTGTCCTTGATAGGTAGACATGGCATTCTGTGCATTTATTACAAATGTGTAGATTGGGTAGATTGACCAGAGAAAGTTAAGAAGTACGAAGGCAACAGTTTGAAGTACACACATTCGGACAAGCTGAGTGTCGCGTCTGGATCGATTTTGTCCTTGTAATGCTGTATTAAAAGTAGTCGCCTGTGGCACTCGGCTTGTATTTACACTTTGAACATTCTGAGGAGCAATTTGATGTCCAATGTGTCCACGGAAATTGAAGACTATGAGTACACTGAATAGACTCATGATCACCTATATTCGATAGAAGAAAAGAAAAAGTGAAGGTTTTATTCAAGGGTATTTGAAAAATCTCACCAATGGTAAGATTGATATCGTGATAACATATACAGAATAGAAGAACGAATAAGTGGAACGACTTTTGGGAGTACAGGTCGGAAACTGACTTTCATATCCGATTAGAGCATGTATAGTAAATAACGACCAAGAGACAACACCACCAATGATCAACTGTCGAGCCATACGAGGCGAACTTTGCTGACGAAGCCATGCCTTAGACGAGGTGACCAACCATCGATCAATCGAAATTAAGCACAGACAATAGCGAATGAGGGCAACGCTCAGATTGTATGTATAGGCCTGAAGTTTGCATAGAGGAGCCACGTATCGAGGAACATCATAGTTGGTCCAGGCAGAGATTATTAGTGGTAAGCAGAAGCCACACAACAGCAGAAGATTACTCAAAGATAAACAGATAAAATACCATGAAAAAACTTTAATTCGAAGTGAACGACGAGAGAAAATGACAATATTTGCCATATTGCCAAAAGTGCCGATGACGAAAACGAATGGCAACTCGTATCGAAAAATTGCAGCTTTGATTTGAGCTTGCTGAATTTCTAGCGGTGTTGACATTTTCTTCTGAACGAAACAAGAACTAAATTTCTGCTAGATAATGTGCGTGATATTAATCCGTCTTTTCTCCACTCGAATGGTGAAATGCAAATGAGAGCAGCTCGCTGTGATAGAATGAACTATTTAAGATAGGTAGCTCATCGTATGTTATGGCATAATGAATTTGACTCATGTCATCAGTGGTTGTGAGGCAACCGTAACACAATTAGATTATGTTTAAATCGTATTCTATTAATCCGTGTAGAAAAAAAATGAATAAAAATCAATTATAATGCCGCTTAAAATAATCAGATTATTAGAATAATGTCGTTATAATCGATTTTTAATCTGATTTTGAACCATTCCTTTATACGAGTAAGAAAAGCTAGAGAAAAAGCAGTGTTAACTTTTCCATTTATCAACTCACTTGATTCTTGCTCAATAAGTGCTATATATATTTCTAACTTATTTATTTTCCGGTTCAGAATATACATACAAAATAAACAACAAAAACACAATTAAACCCCAGTGAAAAATATTCATACAATAATCACGATTATTATAGGACAAATAGTTCGATTTTTCGATAGGAAATGGTTTTTTTCAGAAATAATACGATTAAAAGCGATTATAATTCTCATCAAAGATTGAATTCCCAATCTTATCAAATCCGATTTCACATATTTTTGACTGATTGAAATCAATTAGTTTCGATTAAATTGTATTTTCCAATTTCATCGATTGTAATTCTCATAGTTGATTGAAACATGAATCTTATGAAATGCAATTGAGTGATTTTCAAAGCATCCCAAGTAAGCAAGCAACGGACTAAATATCGAGTATTTTCCCTCGTCATTTCTGGTCGATCTGTCGAGCCAGAGTCTTAAAAAGTCCTCCTCCTGAACTGATAAGAAACCTACTATGTCCTGGTGTCCTGTTCGTATTCCCTCATTGGCGGGCGTCAGTATATGTTTCTAGACTAGTCTTATTCCAGAGAAAGAACCGTCCAGGACGAACTCAAGATGGGTTAGGTATCAACTTATCTAGAATACACACTAGTTCTGAACGAAGCCTTTTTGAGAGTCTGAATAGTCACATTAACAGGCATGACCATACTCTCAGTCATGTTCATTTCTTGAGAAATTCTGGAAGGATTCGTCAGGATTCTGAATTTCCAGGCACTTGCCAAGATTCCCTCTGGATCCTGAGTCAATGCCGGATGATCCCTCACAGGAAAAAAAACTTATCACACCGAACTTAAAAAGGTTCCGACTTTTGAAACGAATTCTAAACCTCTTGAGTTTCTGTACCAAACTACTTAACAAAACCTGAAAAAAAGGTTTTGTAGATCAAACTTCCTAGTTGTTATGATGAGCAACTAAAGAGTATAACACGCACAGCTGTCGAGTGCAGCAGTCTCAATATTTCAAACCATCCGATACGGATAGCTTGTAATTCAACCATATGGATCAATGCCATCATGTTCAAATCCTATAACAATACATGTAATTCCGAAGAAATTCATAATAATAACCACATCACCTGTACAGAAAGAACTGGCATCAAACTAACACTTGTTCTTTAAAAAAAGCGTTCCGCCTACTTACCATTGACATCAAACACATCAATCCTCTATCGCTGTTTTCTATCATCCACATGTACATTTCGCTTAACATTTGAATCAAAACAACACACCAAACGAACTCTCGATGAACCTAAACATAAAAAGAGATTCACACAAAAAATGTAAATCGCATGGATGCCTCCATCTCTCAATCATCTAAACAAAAACATAATATTACATTTCAAACAAAAATCTTGTACTTACCCCTAATATTCAACCAAGTATAAAATCGAAGTCATATTTCCGGTGACCGATCAATTCGTCACACGACAATTCGTCGCATAAAATTAGTCGCAAAACAATTCGTTGCACATGTATTGTAGAGAATACAGTGATTGAATTAAGTGATTTAGTTTAGAATGTTATCTAATTAATCGTCTTAACGAAAATGTTTCTTTACACTCTTAGGAGTCTTTTCGGAATACAATGTTTTTTTCAAAAATAAAATAAAGATATCAATTTAAAGTCTATTTTAAAATTTAATTTAAAAAAATTAAAGCTTGATTTTAAATAAAATTATATGTAGACAAATAAAAAATAAAATTCATTTTTCTTTCATTAAGGGGTCAAAACACACTAGAAAAATTAAAACTGAATTAAGAACTGTGATCGATTAATTCAGATTTAAATCATCTTTTTAAGACAAACTAGTGGTTAATTCAGTTTTTATTTTTCTGGTTTTGTTTGACCCCTAAAATTCATGTTTTCAGTAAACAAAAAACTTTAATATTTTTTATTTAGATTTTTAAGATTTGTTTTCAATTTCATATTTTCGTTTTAATTTTCAGCTTTTTTTAAATAAAAAGTTAAACTTCAGTTGGAAAAAGTGAGTTGTATTTTTCATTTATCTACATAAAATTTTATTTAAAATCAAATTTCAATTTTTTAAATTAAATTTTAAAATAGACTTTAAATTGATATCTTTATTTTATTTTTGCAAAAAACATTGTATTCCGAAAAGACTCCTAAGAATGTAAAGAAACATTTTTGTTAAGACGATTAATTAGATAACATTCTAAACTAAATCACTTAATTCAATCAATGTATTCTCTACAATACATGTGCCACGAATTGTTTTGCGACGAATTGTATGCGACGAATTGTCGTGCGACGAATTGATCGTGCGACGAATTGATTGCGACGAATTGTACTAGTGCCATATTTCCAATGCAAGATGAGTTATAACGCGACGCTTCAATAATTTTAACACAAACTCAAAAAACCAACACAAAATATACCACCACCCTTTTCGTTCTTGTGATACATCTACATGAAAAAAATGCCATAATGTGATCAGTCAAATTAAGTATGTATTTGTTGTTTAAATTGATATGACTGAAACAATGGAATCATATCATAAGTGAGTTTATGCATGTACTCGTTGTTTTTATTCATCTAAAAGAAGAAAAAAACAACCTAATGAGAAATGAAGGGTCTGGGTCTGGGTCTGGGTGTGGTTCTTGCTCTTCTCTTCACATACACCCTCATTCTTCTAAATTTTAGGCACACAGATGCTCTTAATACCGCTCTTTTAAATGGTGAAAACGGCAGGTCTCTATCCATTTTTATCCTCGAGTCATTTCAAAAGTGATCACACGTACGAACGTTTTGGATGGACTACACATGGTACTTCAGACTATCATTCCTTAAGACCAGTTCGAAATCGAGCTCTTGGTCAATAAAGATAGGGGATATCCCTAATTTACCGATATGCTGAGAATGCCACGAAATATTATCATACCGATAGTCATAGACAATACATTTTCAGTTCGCTACGCTAATATATTAACGAAGTGATTTTTCTTTACTATTCTTTTTCTACCAAGGTTGAATATGGGTGTGACTATGGTTTAGTAGAATACACCCATCCCCATACCCATCCACGCTTCATGTTTATTTTTTTTCAGATCGTTGCACGCTTTATGGCAACACCAACTTGCAAAGTGTTTTATCATGTAGAGTAGTATTTATTGTCACTTCTCTAAACATGATACCTCTATGGTGGCTGTTGATAGGAGCGTGATGTGTATTGACAGATGAATCGACTCCACATTCATACCCGAATCCCATCGATCGAGTCAAGTCGACGATAGCTTACATAGATTGACTTTTAAGCATAATAATCAAGAATGCTTTGCCGCGCTTCGATTTGAACTGGATTCGATTTGCTACTGCGATAGATAAGTTGAAGGGTGTGAATGGGTGTGGGTGTGGGTGGGTGTGGATGTGGGCGTGGGTGTGAATGTGGGTGTGGGTGCTGGTGTGGGTGTGGGTGATGATGAACAGTAGTAGTCGAACCACATCGATATCCATACCCACACCCACACCCTTTGATCTCTTATACTTATTCTTGTGCCACTTGATAAGATATGAATCAACAACATCGGAATACCAACGGTATTATGGTAGCTATACACACTCAGCCACACACCTAGGGTGTGGGTGGGGTGTGGGTGTGGGTGTGGGTGTGGGTGTAGGTGGGTGTGGGTGTGGGTGTGGGTGTGGGTGGATGTGGGTGGAGGTGGGTGTGGGTGTGGGTGGATGTGGGTGGGTGTGGGTGTGGGTGTGGGTGTGGGTGCCATTTCCAGTTTTACTAACAGCCACATCAACATTCAGACCCCACCCACACTCACCCACACCCACACCCACACCCCACACCCACACCCACACCCCACACCCACACCCACACCCTCATTCACTGACTTTGCGAAAAGAATAATCACGGAATTTACATTTTTTTTGTAGACCAATGATGACAAGCGAATCAAATATGAATGAATTAGCAATTAAGGTTGGAAACTTGTATATGGACGTGAATAAAAAATTGAAAGATGAAGTTGATCATGGACTTGAAGATATTCGTCGTGAAGAACGACAAAAAGAAGTTGAAGATAAATTGACTACTATGAGTTTTTATTTATAGGTAAATTGTTTTTGTATCTTTTAGAATTAGCCTCATTTGAAGCAGACTTAGCAGCATTACAACATAAAGTGGATCAGAAACGTAATCAAATAAAACGAAAATACGGCGACATTTAAAGAAGAACTCTTTTATGCTATAACAGTAAGTCTATTATTTTTTATTTATAAAATTCTAGACAATTGAATTCACTATCGAATGATGTACATAAGTGATTCCACCGTACATGTGACACGTTTACATCGACTTTGTCCAAATCGATTTACTGATCATTGTGACAAAAGTTTCACTAAAACTTCTTTAGATTAAGAGATCCCAAATTCACTAGAATATAGCAAAATATTGATACAGTGATGTTATCAGTATGCGTAATAAAGTTATATTGTGCTACAAAAGAACATTTTTTTAATATCCATTAACGTGTCGAACGTATAGTCATGAGTCAAAAAGTATATTTATTTGTCTCTTTTCTTTTATGATAAATAGAATATCAAAATAAAAATAGAGTAATAATGATATAGAAAACACTCCAAAAAAGACTAAAAATGGATAAAACATTCATTACCATATATTGGCGTTTTTCTGTGAATACACTTCAAGTTGCTGAATTTGTCATACAAAAATGATTTCACATAAATGAATTGTTCATGAGTTAGTTAGTAGCATCGGGTACATGAAAATATGATAATTATCCTTGCTTGATGCATATACATATGTCATGAAAAGAATCGTGTTAGAGAACTGCTATATTAGTTTTTCAGGAACCTAATCTAGTAGCTTTTCTGGTAAAATTTTAGCTCTTTAGATAACTCTTATCGCTCAGCAGACCTTCCACAAAATCATAATTTTCACAAAAATTATGATTTTTGGAAGGGCCTCATCTCTAAAGAAACCAGGCCTATAGAAGTTGGATCTGTGTGGATGTAAACTACAAATTGAATACTACAAAGTTATGGAAGAATTCGCCTGAGACATCATAGAATAATTTCAGAAGCTCCATTATAAAATACAAAAAAATGCCTGATTTTCTATATAAAGTATATTTGAGTTCATTGAAAAAATTATACAGAGGTGCTGAAAATAAAACAAATTCTACCCAGTCTGAGTCAGTACACAACCCTATATTACCTTACACGAAGATATCCTTCAAAAATAAGAACAAAACTTTTTCCGAAATCGCTGTACCCTCCTACAAGAATTTTTGAAAAATATTTTTTGTTTTATTTTTTGAAAGATGTCNTCTTGATGACATATTTACATTTTACAGCCGTCTGTATGTCTTTAGCTTTCGTCTTTTTTCAAATATATCTAAAACTGTTTTTGAGCCTAGTCACATATGGTTTTGTAGAGAATTTTAAGCGCTTTCTTTTGATAATTAAGACAGCTTTACTTACAGTGATAATAGACAGGAAATCTTAAAAATACTGGGAGGCTCATTATTCCTGGGACACCCGATATTATCTCTTGCTAGTTCAAGGGTTAACAGTACATGGTGGAACAAAAAAAAAATATGCAGAACTCATATTCCAACTCAATATATTATACACATATGTTTCAAGAAAATTAATTTATTTCACAGATTGTTACTTATGATACATGATCATTTTCATCTCTATATAGATTTTGTTTTCTTACAACAATAGACAAGACAGTTTTCTTTTCTTTTATTCTATTTGTCTTTAATTAAAATACTTTATTTTTTGTCTTTCAAAATCTTCTGGTATAAGATATTTTTGCATACGGAAAAAATTCTTGTAAAGTATTTGGATATGTTGCTTCACCGTATAATTTTAGTTTATTTATTTTAGCACAGTTAATTCGTGTATTTTCTCTTGTAAAATTGTGTGTTACTCGTTGTAAAGATTCATAATTGATATGAAGATAAATATTATTTTGTAAATATGTTTTAGTATTAAATAGAAATTGCTCTATATAATCATCATGAACCCTGTTAATAGCAAGTTCATTAAGAAAAGCATATTTAATAGGAGATAAATTTTGACTATCATTGTTTGATTCATAAGATTGTTTTTCATTTTATGATTTATAATTAATGACAATTAATTCTTGTACAAATGGAAATGATTTTTGAATTCGAAGAAAAAATTCATGTTCAAAAGGATATTCATCAAATAATGATATTACACGAACATATTTGTATAATCCACCTGGAAAATTATTTGTAATATTGTCGTAATATGGCGTAAAAGATGGATAAGAGTAAATATGACATTGACATTGTTTTGCTTCTGGAAAGTAATCAACATAAGAAATTATATTATTATTTAGAAAGTCAATGAATGTGCGTTGAATATTTTCTGTTGATGGACAATACAATTGATTAGAAATAAATATGAATGAATGAATATAAAATGTAAATTGATTTAATAGTGACATACGATTAATAATATCTCTCTTTAAATGATTTCCATCAATAAATGTTGTATTCATAGTAGTTGCAATATACAAACCAAGCTGTTCTAGATTTGACATTCGATATAGAAGTGGTAGGATCAATTCATCGTAAAAACTTATTGCTAAATAACAGGACAGAGAAAAACACTTTAGATTTGGTAAATCACCCTAAAAAATAAAAAATAACATTTCTTTTGTTATTTAACAATATAAAGATTTTTCTTATGAAACTAACTTGATTTTTAATTTCCTCTGGATGATTAATATGAACCAAATCAACACAGAGTGTATGAAGTTGATTAAATCGACCATCGAGAAGATAAAGACAATCATCAAAACATTGTACTCTGATATTCAATTTTAAAAGAGTTCAAGAACGAAAAGTAGGAAGAAATTCATCATCAAACAATAATCGAACACGATTTTTATACAATGATTCATATAATGTTAAATAAATTATACTAGTGCAAGCATTCAAAATGTAATTAACTATCCTTGTCGACCACAAAAACATGCCTTCATAACTATCATCATTATTATCAATTGTAATAAAAAGTGTTCTAATCTGATTTTTAAATATACCAGATGAAAGAGTTTCATCTAAACATATATACAATATTAATACTTGAGGGTTATCCAAAAGTAGTGGAGGAGATAGTTTTTTTTTCTTATAGAAAGCTTGAAAAAATTTTCTTTTTTTATAAACCGATAGAGCGTCTTTCGCTCTATTTTCTATGCCATTTGATCACTATTCAACTAATATCATAATAATAAAATTTTGATAAGAACTATTTTTGTTGAAAACTAGCTTGTAGCATTAGGTCATAACGGATTGAGCACCTTTGCATTTCACTTTATGATCACTTAATGCATTGTATTAAAAAATTAAAATATACAAGCACAAGATGTAGCATGAAAAGCTCTACAATTTACATAAGATCGCTTATTTTATAGTTATACTTTTTTGTTTTCAAAATGAACAAGACTCTGAACGTGCAAATTTCGACGCTGCGAAAACGAGACTATTTTTAATAAAAGACGACTTCGTTTTTTCTTATGTCATCTTTTTATAATTGTTCTTTGTAAATTGTAGAGCTTTTCGTGCTACATCTTGTGCTTGTATATTTTAGTTTTTTAATACAATGCATCAAGTGATCATAAAGTGAAATGCAAAAGTGCTGCATCCGTTATGACCTAATGCTATCAGCTAATTTTCAATAAAAATAGTGCTTATCGAAATTTTATTATTATGATATTAGTTGAATAGTGATCAAATGGTATAGAAAATAGAGCGAAAGACGCTCTATCGGTTTATAAAAAAAAGAAAATTTTTTCAAGCTTTCTATAAGAA
Source organism: Rotaria sp. Silwood2 (assembly GCA_905329745.1). NCBI lineage: Eukaryota > Metazoa > Rotifera > Eurotatoria > Philodinida > Philodinidae > Rotaria > Rotaria sp. Silwood2. The sequence continues at coordinate 670,356 of CAJNSZ010000014.1, read as the reverse complement.
AAAAAAAACTATCTCCTCCACTACTTTTGGACAACCCTAAGTATATTCATTCAATGATCTAATCATTTGTAACAATAAGTTTGAGAATTATTTTTATTATTTATTTATAATAAAAATAATTCAATTGAAATTTCTTACCAGTAATAAGAGATCGAGCTGACTCTTCATTAATATTATAAAGGCCAAGACCATATAAATTAGGATAATCAACAGCACATAAAACATTGTTCATAGATGATGATTCAAGATCAAGCCATTTGATTTTATCATGAATTTCAGGTAAAATTTGTGAACAAAATCGATTAAACATCATATTATAACGAAATACATCGATAAAATTATCTGAGCATCTTTTGACAAAAGTCCAACGACTTGTAAAAGGCGAATCTTGAACAATTTTATTTAATCGTTGATTAACACCTTGTAAAGAATAAAGCACTTCAAAATTGTTCATTTTTTTGAAAATAATCATAAGGATTTCATCAGGTAAATCGTTAAATCCAACACATGAATATTCCATGTTTATGTTCATTTATCTATTCTTTTCAACTTATGAATGTCAATATCTATACGGAAACAATCATTTGTTCTATTTGACCGATATCGTCAATACGGACAACAACGTATTTTTCCATTGCGTCCCAAACAGACTGCAAAAATTAAATAAATTAAGCAACCTAATTCGTTTATTCGAACTTAAATCATTTTTTTTTAGACAATTTATTTTTTCTGGTGTTTCATCTCATAGTAAGGTTTTCAATGGACTTTAGAATCAAAATGTTTTCGTACACTTTGTTTGACTTAGCAAAGAGTATGTGTACACTTAGCTTTCGTAAGCAAAGGGTACCACAGTGTAGAGATCGAAGTTTATCAAATAATCTAGAAAATTAACCGTGTTCATATTAATGTCTGATCAGAAGTGTAAAACAAATGCGTAAGATTGAATAAACAAAAGGATTAGTCGATAGTAAAATTGCTCAGAAGAGATCGTGTTGTACATTTTACCGTTCACTCATATTAATATTAATTCATTAATAAAAAAAATTTTCGGCGAAGAACCAAGTGTTAATTTCATAGACAGAGTGTATTGCGTACATGCTACTTTTGTCAGCAGCAGTAAATTGAATTTAGCAAGGGTTTCGTACATTTCTATTCTGTATGGTACACTTGCTATTCAGAACATTGCCCCATAAGCCTCAAACCGACAGAAAAAAATGAATTAACTTAAAGTTGAATTAACCAATGTGATTGGTCTATTCCAACTTAAATCGTCTATTCTAGACGATTTATTCATTAAGGGGTCAAACACACTACAAAAGTGAAGTGAATTAACTTAATTCTGTTTTAAATCAACACTCGTCCACACTAAACAGTTCAATCATCAATGAGAATGCAGGAAGCACCTCTTATAAATTAAATCAAAACTATATAAAGATTATTAAATAGTGCTGCCATCTACTGATTTTATCTTTTATCGATTTTCTATGACTATGAAACGCTACAGTTTTCTATTTGAAAAAAAAATCTTTTTTCAATAAAGAATTGATTATTTCAAAATAAAAAAAAGCATCAATAAGGTTTTCCATTCCAAAGTTTTCATTGGTTAAGATTCATCGCCATTCTCACATTGAACTAACGTCAAATCAAGTTTATTCAATTTAGTTTTGTTGTGTTGTTGTCTCACACTTTTAAAGTTAGAGTCAACAAGAATAATGACAACGTTACCACCGATTCAACCACGTCCAATTTTATGTAAAACAACAACAAATAATATACAGTCATCATCATCATCGTCATCGTCTGTTTTTCTTATTCATTCATCAACTCAACCTTCAACTGTGACAAACACAAATTTTTACTCAACAAATACTGATTTAACGAATAATAATAATTCATCACAAGCTCTTCCTCCTCCTTCCGCACCATTATCTTCGTATGAAGAATTTCTTAAACGTCTTCGAGAATTTCATCGATGTCGCCAGTATGTATCATTTGATAAAACAAAAAAATAAAGCTTATTTATGCGTCTACTTCTAGAACAACATTTCGTTGTTTACCAACAATTGCTGGACAAGTTGTTGATTTACAAGCACTATACACAACAGTTGTTGGTCTTGGTGGCTGGGATAAAGTAAATGATCGACAATTATGGTCAACTATTGCAAATAATTTTGGTATTGATTCATCGTGTCTTAATGGTACACAAGCTTTAAAAAATATTTATATTCGGTAAGATCACTAACAAATGTTTATAATACTATTTATGCTAAACGTATAGAACATGTCACCAAGAAAGTCTCACGAAGCTGTATTTTTAACGATTGAGAAAATGCTTTGCTACGGAAAATTTCATTATAGAAGTAAAAGCTAGTGATGAATAAAATGATGGTTCTCGTAACACGTATTCAGAATTTTTTCTGTGGAATAGATCAGTGGAGAGTTATGAAATTGGTTAACATTTAGTCTTCTGATATTGTTTTTTTACAATGTTGTTCAAACTACACTAGTCATATCGAGTTATGAAATTCTTCTTAATCCAGATGATTTATCTTTTTGAAATAGTTCCTATTTGTGCATTGTTCTTTTTTCATTTATGGATTCAGCTCATGTTATCTCTTGATTTTTGAGCATAAAATGAGCAACTCTAACCATATTGTCGTATTTATATGCAATGATAAGCTTGCTACTGCTAAAGTGATTTTTTCGTTTTTCAGGTTGCAACAATTCCTGGGTGGTCATTCCAATTCTTTAAAGAGTCACTAGAGATAATTGAATAATCTTACGTCTTCATTATTACGGATATATCCTCATGAAACTTAGAAAACTCTAAACTAGTATATCTCTTCGTAGAATATCATTACTGAAATCCGATAGTCTCAATATGAACTGTAACTCATTTAATTTCTAATATTCTTCTTTTACGATACTTAGACAGGCATAAACAAGACAAGTTTGCTTATATCTAACTATATCTTTTATTTCTTGAACACAATTAGAAGTTTATAGTCTTTAGAATAGTTAATTTAGTGATATAATTCTCTGTTCAAACTAGTTAAAAAACATACACATAGCTAAATGAACGCTTCAAATCAACGCTGATAAGTGCAGCATAGGGAGGACGAGGATTGCGAATCTTTTTAGAGAATTCAGATGAAATACAGTTAGTGCTTCTTATTTCCAACTCACATATGGAAGTGGTATGATTCAGAAAAAATTCTTTACTTGTGTCAAAAGACTTACACTCAAGAAATACGTCAATATTTGTTTGTATTAAATTTTGACATGGAATTATACTGTGACTTTACTCACTATAATGAAATCATTTCTTAGACATGCGAACTTAGCCATTGAAGACGAAGAAAAATTTTCGCAGCTTTTAGTTTGTATAATTCAAATCTCTCGTTTAGTTCTTCACTTGTTACAAAGGAATACTACTTCTAATTATTGGGAATTTAGGGTTCAACATTTAGTCATACAAAAATCGAGTGTTTTCTAAGCCTGCTTTTCTACGAAAGTGGTAAAATATTTTGACGTTTGCATAAAAATTTCGATATACTGCATAAATCTAGACCAGACTGACTTCACTGTACTCAAATCTTGAAGTTTCGCTGCCTTATGCTTTCATAGTCACATTTAGAGCTACTTATAGTCAAATCTGTTGTTAAATATTTCTTTTTCTTTAAATAGATATTTATATGCATTTGAAAAAATAAGCAATGGTGAAAATATCGATTCACATGATGATGATGATGAAGATTCTAAACGACGTAATGTTTCTCAATTACAGCGTGTGCCACAGTCATATAACCATGGTCAACATGTCGTTTCCGGTAAATAAATTTTCAAAAAATAAAAGAAAAAGAAACATTCAATTTTAAAATAAAATATTATTCTTTACTAGATTCATTACGTGCTCAATACGGTCTTTTTCGTGATTTTGTTCGTCGAAATGAATATGAAAAATTAGAATTAGCATTATTATGTGGTTTTCCAAATGAATTAACATTTACATTAAATACTTTATTATTATTATCATCAACAACAAATAATCAAACATTATTTCATTTATATAAATGTCCACGTTTATTAGATATACTTTTTCGTCAAATTGGTTTATTTATATCGACTGATACATCAAATAATGATCATTGTTTAAAAATTCTATATGATAATATTTGGTCAAAACATTTAAATTATTATATGGAACAATTTTGGATTAATTCATGTTCATCTGAAATTGTTAAACAATTATTAAATATTGATATTAATAAAAATCATAAACATTTATATAATAATTTTAATCTTAATTCAAATGAAAATCAACAACAACAAGAACTTCGTATTGAACAAATATTAATGATAATACGTAATCTTTCATTTGATCGTACAAATGCTATTTATTTACTTGATACAATACGTTCATCAACATCAATAACTTATATATTTTTATTATTAATATCATATTGTGAAAACAAAATTGAATTACAAAAATATGCTTATGATATATGGTCTAATTTAGCATTATATATGCATTTACGTTTAATTAGTAATGATGAAGGATGTTTAATTCGACAATTATTAAATGATATGTTAAATGGTAATGAAAATAATGGACAAGAGGATCGTTTAAAAATTATTCGTGCACTTGAAATTATTGCTAATTTAGCTCAAGCTGGAAATGATAATGGAATTTATTTAATTGATTTTATTGATATTATTATTCAAAGACTTATTCATGTATCGGATATACTTGTATTAGTACATACATTAGAATGTTTATATCAATTATCAGAATTAGGTAAATTTACTCATAGACATATACGAAAAACCGAATGTTCTAGTCCCGTCATTTTTAACTGATATTTGTCACAGAGAGTAAAAGTAGGAATGTAACAACTATGGTTATCATCGGTATCGTCAAGGAGTGATGCACTAGTTTAGACATGCCCGTACAGAATAACGATGAAGACAGGGACCACATGAGAAAATTATGGTCGTCTTAGATTTATTTGGGCTTTTGATCTAAGGAGTTTTACAGTATATGAGTAAATCATGAGAACTAAACTTTGGTCGAATGAGAAACTCGAATTCGAGAATTTCAACCAAGCTCTTACAGATTCGGATTCGTGAATCTTGAAAAACTTTACTCTATTTTTATAAAATTCAGCTATTTTCTTGAAATGGCTCCTCCAATCGAAAAAATCCAAGTCCATCATAGTTTTATCATGTGTTCGCTATCTTCATCTTTGCATCTCTAAGTAAAGATAAGTTGAAAGAAAAAACTTATCACATAGATTATAAATAATCTAGGCAGACTGAAAAGAAAAGAATGCAAAAACTAAATATTTACATTCAAATATTAGCATAGCACTTTATATATTTTCACAAGTGCTCTGAGATCTATCGGAAATATTCAAATCGATTGAATGGTTTTGGGACTGGAAATTGATTTCTGTTAAATCCATTATAGTTGGACTTCGAATCCAAGCAACATTAATCCGAACTTCAAAGGTTTGAGGCCTAATCGTAGTTTAAATTCGATTCATGATTGTTTATAGCAAAGAAAAAGAATTTATTGAACATAAAATATATTTTTAGGTGAACAATTGTGCAATGCTATACTTAAAGTGCAATCATCAGCATCAGTTATAACAACATTAATTGATTTATTAACAATTGAAGCACGTAGTTTTTCATCTCAAACAATAAAAACAATTAAAATAGTTGAAATGTCATCAGGTCCTGTACTTTTGCCATCTTATCATCAACCACCATTAACGCAACAGACAACAAATGTATCACAATCTGTTGTTGTTATTTCAACAACTCAACAGCAACAACAACAGCAGCTACAGCAACCGACATATGCTATTGAAAATACAGAAATAAACAAAAGTTATTATAGTAACAATAATAAACTTATTATTCAACAATATTCAAAACCAATGACTGTAGCAAGTGTTATTTCATCAGGAAATCTTTTAACTGTTGCAACACCACCAACACAAAATGCATCAACAACACCAATTATGGTTACAAATACAAATGCACAGTCGAATCAAATTTTTGATAAAAAACGAAAACATGATTGTAAATATTTCTTTTATAAATTGCACCAGAGGTCGTACATATTTACTGTAGATATCTTAGCAATAAGTTCTTTCCTATAGATTCTGAGAATTTATCTCATGAAATAGAAATCTATTGACTGTAATCACTATAAAACAACACGATGGATATGAGTTAGACATAGCTTTTATTCCTATACATCCGTCGGTTTCGTCTTTTCAGTCTGAATCCACACTCAGAATAAATAGTGACTTATCAACGGACTAATCTGTTTTCTTCATTTATAATGAAAAACAGATTTATTATAAATCTTATTTATACTCCATAGAGATTATACTAACAGTTCAATCGAGCTTTAGTTATTGAATTGGTGTGATACTATATTAATTATATAACTAAACCAGTAATTTTAATTTGAAGACTAGAATTTATTCATATGAAACTTATGCGAGGTAGTTCATCTCGGATTCTTANTGAGAAAAATATTTTTTTTGAAAAAATCCCTGTACTCCCCCTCAGGGATGATCTTCTCAATAATGACAATTTTTTCGATAACTCAGCCATTTCTTGACGGATCCTGCTCATCTTCGAACTCGACCGAGACATTGTTAAGACTGAACTGTGTAGAAAATTTCATCGCGATTGGACTCTCCTTTCAAAAGTTATCGTGTTAACGGCCGGCCGGCCGGACGGACACACTGACCGATTCTAGAGTGTACTCACTTTTTGAGTACACAAAAAAACGAATGAATTGTATTTTAAATTGAGTATAGCGTTCTAAAGAAGCATTCAAGTGTAGTTCAAAACTAAATAAGACCAGCAAAATCTATTCATGATTGTAACAAATGTCTTTTATTGCCTTATTTCACCGTTTTACAGCATATCGTAAATGATTATTCTAACGACATATGTTTTTTGTTGTTGACGGATAGTTCTTTATTTAATTTTTTCTAGCTCGATTCATATAAAAATCGTTTACAAGCTGTAACACGAGAAAAACAAATTCTTGAAACACGTTATGGTCAACTGGTTGAAGAACATCAGAAATTAGTAATAGATATTTTTTTATTTATTATTATTTCTTTGAACTTTTAATTATTTTTATCTCATCTAAATAGAAAACACGTTTTGAAGATATTCAAATTAAACATCGTTCAGAAGAACAACAACTTCGACAATATCGTCTTAATCAAGAACAGTTAAATCAAGAATTATTAACAGCTCGTCGTTCATCTGAACAACAATTATTAGCATTAAATGCAAAAAGTCAAGATGCATTAAGTAAAATTACATTAGAATTAAATCGTACACAACGACGTTTAAATGAATATGAGAGATTTACTAATGTAAGAAGAAAATAATTCTATAATTTTTTGCTGATTATATGTTTTTTTGAAACACGATCTAAAAGCAGTGTTAAAGTATGAGGGTAAAAATTTAAACTTCCCTACAGACTGTGATCGATGCTAGTCAGAGACCTCGACAGACACCTTAGCAATGCACTCTCTTCCCCTGCAATATCTTAACTACTTCATTATTGCATTTCTTGAGAATTAAGTGAAAGGATATTGAAATGTGAGCCAAAATCGATAGAATAAAACAATCTTCCTGTAATTAGTAATAGCAGCTACATTATGTTTCATGTTGTAATCTCATAGGAATTGTGCTAACAACTTTTCTATTTATTTAGGGTTTGCTTCATGAAATGATTCGACGAAGTATACAAATGAATGATATTCTTAAAAGAGCACGTGAACATCAAAGGCAACGTGAATCATTTTCAATGACATTGCCTGGTTATGATACAGCAATGAATACTGCAAGTAAAATACTTAATTTAACTCAAGATGATCTCGATGATATTATGTCTACTACAGACGAAAGTTTTCAAGTATATTTTCGTTTAATTGAATTCTTTTCTTTTAATTTTATACATTTTTCTTTTTCTTTTCTTAGGCACATTCTAAACCTGATAATAGCGATAAAAATGAAAAAATAAGACAAAAAGTATCGAAATTACTTGTTTCACAAGAAGAGTTTTCTGGTAAACTTTTGAAAATATTCAGTAAACAATTAGATGAAATACAAGAAGCAGACAGAAATTTATCCACTATTCGAAATACATAGATTCATTTTTCTTGTGCAACATAGGCAGACAAATATTCGTCTGTTTTCACTTCCACTATTGTCATTTTTCTTATTTTTTAGTTTTTTGTTTTTGTTTCCTTCTGGTGAACCTTTTTTTTTTTCGTAGACTTGTTTGATATTGATAAGTAATCTCAATTGACTCACATGTGTGTGTGCTTGTGTTTTAATATTAAGTATGATAAATAAAATAGTTATATACTATTTTCAGTCACAATTATCTTTTTTTCTTAAATTTTATTCCTAGTTCAATAGAGATGATTAATTTATAGACTTTTACAGTAAAATATAAATAATTTTGTCTTGATAGTGATAGGTATCATTTTGTCTTATGATTGAAAGTATTCAATTGAACTTTTTAATTACTAAAGAAAATAGTTGTTGAAACAAACATTTACAATTGCTTATGAATTCGATTGCAAATAGATGTGTAATATTCTATTCAATTTGATTCAAGGTACTTATATGTATATTAGTTAGAGTTGAATTTTTTTCTAATATCTTCAATATTTATTCTCCTTGATAAAATGTTACTTTTTTACTTGAAAGAAAGTTATTGTTTTTTTTTGTGTCAGGTGAATACATCGATTGTGCAGTGTGACACCAAAACAATAACAAGTTTCTTAATAACAAAAAAAAAGCCAAACATATTCAAAAACAGTTAACTGATGCCTATAGTGAAATGAAATGTAAACATTCTCATGGAGTTGCTTATACATGTGACGGCAGAATGAATCAATACATTGCAGTGCGTAAGAAAAGAAAGTTGAGTTGATCAACGTAAAGGTAAGTATGAATTCGTGCAGTCTCCGTATAATTTTATTTCAATACAACTCTACCTTGTGTAGTCTCCCTCGGACAAAAAAAACGGCCTTTTTTCGTTTCATTTTTGCATCACTTAATACGTTGTTTTAAAAAAAACAAAATATACCAGGAGATGCAACGTGAAAAGAACTACAATTTACAAAGTAAATCTTATTTTAATTCTGTACTTTTTGTTTTCAAAAAAAGCAAAATTGTGTGCGACCAATTTTCGACGCTGCGAAAAAATCATTTTTTCTGAT
>CAJNSZ010000014.1:613129-660980 GCA_905329745.1 Rotaria sp. Silwood2 | reverse complement strand
AAAGATTAGAAATAGTGCAACAACATTGCACGATTCACCTCCCAAAATTTATTCAAAAAAAATTATTTTCTTGTACTCTTTAATCTCCTGTTTAATGGGGGCTCAAGTGTCGGGAGCTCAACTATCGGGGGGCTCAACTGTCGGGAGGCTCAACTGTCGTGTCACCGACCCCGAATTCTTTTTCAAACTATACATAGCAAATTAGTGTTTACATAATACACAGGCTCAATTCAAAAGCGAATTATCAGTTGGAAGTTTTCCATCATTAGTATGTTTATATTTACTTACTCGATTATTACTATATCGATTAGAGAATGATGAATTAAAATTAATACTATTATTGATCGTATCATAGCTCATATGATTCGATTGATGTTCACCTCCATCGAGATTACTATTGAATTGATCATCAACTTCCATAGCTGAACTTTCATCAACTGCTTTGAATAGACCACCAGGAGTTTCCTTGAAAACAAAAAAAAACGAATCAAATATTAAATTTTATTTCTATGACTAGTATATTTCTAATTCGTTTTTAGTCTATGACACAGAAGAAAGAAAGAACAGGAATATTAAGAATAATTACTTGTTTGAGTATCAGTTCTTTACGAAAAGTCCAAATTTCATCAGCAGTTGCTTTTAACGATAATGATATTCTCTAAAAAGAAAAAAGAAAATTATTAGATCATATTATATTTAATATCTTACTTTTAATGGCTTTGATAAACCACGAAGACTATGATCATCACTAACATATTTTGATTCACAAACATAAACATCCGATTCAGAAATTTCAGTTAAACGATCTAAATATAGTACGTATGTCATATATAAAGAAATATCTGAAAGTAAAACTTACGTGTACAGAAATGTTTCAATGAAAGGACTGAGCATTTGCCTTGAATATTATTAAGTGTAATTTGTGTACTTGGACCATCACGTTTAATAAGTTCTCGTTCATAAGAACATTTTGCTGCAATAATCAATTGATCACGATTGATAATATCTGATGGTTGAATAAATACTGGACCACTTATACAATACAAACTTTAAAAAAAAAAAGAAGTTCTCTATCAATATGACTATGAGAAATATGTTCGTTAGGACAAGAAGTCGAAAAATTTGTCTTAGACAATTTCATCATGTATGAATCCTGTGACTTTCTACGAGGATCAAGATTAGGAACATCATTCATGATGAAATACTGTAGTTTATCAGAAAGTCTGATCGACACTTTCTTACGGGTGAATCTAGTAAAATGTTAAATCGTGTTTGAGATGAATCTTATCTCATTTGATAGGTTCGATTGAAATTAAACATAATCTGAAAGGATTTATGCCCATAGGTCTCTTTCAATATAAATTATGATCACTTTAGTAATCTGTTTTTTTTTTCGTACTACTTCAAGATTTGAGTATTAGTGGAATGACTGATAGTAGACTTGAAATAGCTACAAAAATTTTATCGCATAGCTCTGACCTATCTCCTTAGAGTATAGAATTTTTGCTTTTAGTCCTCTGAAGTCGAGCTTATCTTGAAAATGAATTATCATTGACTGAGATTCTTTGAGTATTCAATAGTTTATGCATATATATAGAACATTTAAGAATGTTTTATTTTTGATATCCGAATATGTTATTCAATATTCTTTTGATGACAGTTCAACATATGAATACTTGTCGAAAAATTTTCTCAACTTACTCATTATCTTTCCAAATTTTATCAATACGAAGAATAAATTTTTTATTGGATATATTATTATTATTATTATTATTATTTTCAATATTATTAACATATACAAAATCGCCAACTTTGTAAAAAATATGTGTTGAAATCACAATTTGTTCATAAAATATTCTTTTTATTGATGAATTTTCATTTAATTTATCATTGATAACTGAATCATATAAAATTGTTTCTTTAGGTTTTTCAATAATATCTATACTTATTAATTCATTATCTGTTGTTGATGATCGATGTACTAAATTATTATTAACTAATATTGATGATATACGTATATTTTCAAGTGGAATATCTCTTTGAATTAATTTGACTCGTTTATTTTCTGGTATATTCCATGATTTGATCTTTTTAAATACTTTTGTTTTTATATTATAACGTGATTCACATACATAAACATCTTGATCTTGAAATGACATTTGATCATCAATCATTGGTTGATATTTAAAATAATCCTTTGCATGTAAAACATAACATAAACCTTGAATTTTGTTCATTGGTATATATTCAATTGTTTGAGTTAAGAAAACTTCTTGACGAAGAAATTTATGTGTTGGTGTATGATATGTTTCATTAGGTCGAACAAATTGTAAACCACTTAAATAATCTTCATTATTTTTATGTCCAAAAGATTCAATACAGACAATAAGTGGTTCATTTGTTTCATCATTAGGTTCAATATAGACGAAATCACCTAGATAATAAGTTTGACCTTTGGATAACGAACTTTTTTCTATCGGTGATGTTAATATTGTTGGCTACGAAAAAAAAATAAAGAATACAGTTTAGTTCCATAAGAACATATAGATATAAAGAAGAACTCGAAAATATTATTTATCTAGGATTTTTCTAACTGTAAAGAAAATATATAGGATACTACGTAGTTTTAACTAAAAGACATTTTTAGAAGTCTGTGTCTAGCTGACAGAGTTTGAACGCAACTTGTGTTTATAAAAGCAGATGATTCTAAGTTGCGAGCGCTATATAATGTTCTTTAATATATAATTTCGTGTTTGCGTAGCTTTCAAATTCGTGTGTAAATACAATTGAGGTGAGTATGAATGTGACCTGCCAAGCGAATCTGACTATTTCAATTTCGCTCAAAAAACGGAGTTCAAAGGTGCTTATGAATTATTTATCAGATGTCGCCAAGGCTTCATCTATTCATGATATTAATAAGTTTTCTATATTATGGTCTTACACTAGTACAACTTTTTATGTTGAACACAAGCACTGAATACCTGACTAGAGTCCGTCGGATTGGTGCCGGACACGAAAATTTTAGATCCAATGAGCTCTAATCGTCTGAGAAATGTGTACGGTGAGCTAGTCACAAAAAAAATGGAAAAAAAGTATTTCGTATCTTTGGATAAACTATTCAATTTCGATCAAAAAACTTTAATTGATAACATCAAAGTGAGGTTCGGAAATTTTTGGACCCCTGTAGACTCTATATCTGGCTCACTTATAGAGCTCTACTCAGTATAATCAATACTCATCTTATGTGAAAATTCAAAGAAAAACACAAATCTTACTTGTACCACTTCAACAGAAGTAAGAAACGATCAATATTTACATGTTTCCGCTAGTATATGCGCGTTGTATTATACAAGCTAGTGATAATTTTTCGAGCAACATTCGAGACAGGTTATTCTACGATGTTAAAAATCGATCTTTTAGAATCGAATATAGGTCACTTTCAATTTATTTTCGATTCAATAGATTTAATCTTTTGTGATACTCTTCGATGAATTTTGACAAGTGCGCAAACAAACTTACAGAAACTTTATGTTCATCAGAATCAGATGATTTAGCTGGTGATATACTGTTTTGACTATTAGTATTAGACATTAAATCTTTTTCTGATCGTTCACGAACAAGTTCTTGTTGTAGACGATCTTCATTAAATAGAAGTGCTGGTGATCGTAGTAAACTACCATGCTGACATATTTCATCACGTAAACGAATATAATATTTTTGTAATTTAATTGAATCTTGGTAAACCTATAAGAAATAAAATATTTTATTAGAAGAAAAAGTAGAACAACAAAAGTTTACCTTTGAATGAGTTGGTCTTAATTTTCTAGCACGTTCAAAGACTTTAAATAGATCATTTTGAAAAACATCTAATCGACGATAACGTCGCTAAAAGAAAAACAAAAATAGTTATCATTTTTTCATAAACGAACTGAATACCTGATCAAGATTTTGTCTAATCAGATCAAATGTATATACAATATCAAATCTACAAAGTCATAAAAAAAAATTTTGTTTCTTTTTTTTTATTAATCCATAATTCTTCTTCTTACGGTTCATTTTCTGCTTGTTCAGGTAATTCTGAAAATGAATCACTAACATATTGACCATCTTGATCCTATTTAAAATAAAATCTTATGAATTCTTAAGATTAATAAAAATCAAATTACTTCATTATTAAATGTTTGTATGAATAAACAAATTAAAAGTTCACAAACTAAATTTTGTACATTATCATTCGATATAAATTCTCGCTTTTTTTCAATAAATAATCGTTGAAGATTCAATGCATCCTAAATATAACAAATAGAAATTTTGTTTTGTTTTTTAATAATTCAATCAGAGATCCATAGAGCTTTTTGGCATTTCGTAAATCTCTACTATTCTATTGCTCGATAAGTACATTTTAAAAGCGTTCCATGACTTTTTGGTGCAAGAGTTGAGGTTCTTAGCTTACTATTGCTGAAGCACTATATTTCTAAAGTGAATACTGTTCGTATCTCTAAGAAACACCAGGGAAATTCGTTGCCGAATGTTGACTTGAAACTTTGCACAGAGACAGATGTTAATGAGAATAGTTTATTGTGAGTTTGAGATCTTATGATTTGCGCATTTTCTGAAATAAGAATGTCTAATCTGTCAGTGTATAGAAAAAAAAAAAAAACCTTCATCATAGTTGTATGTTAGCATAGGTACACTGAAAATATCTTTTAGTGTACCTGAGGAAGATCATGATATTAACTAAAATAATAGGGTAGAAATGCAGCATTTTAGCTGCAATAAGCTAGCGATCTGAAATCTTTTCAGGATATTTATAGCTGATTAGCATCTACATGATGCACATAGTTCAGACTCCAAAGTGATTAATCAGTTGGAGAACTTCAATTGTCAGCCTCATCGGATTACGTCACTATTCAAGCCATGAGATAGTGCAATTATTAGTAGATGTGCTTTCTACCAACGACGTCTACATGAAATCTTGAAGCAGTCAAGAAATTCAGAATATTTTAATATCATATAGTCGAGAATTGAAGAAGAGATATAATTATCATATGCTTATTATGGACATCGACATAGTCTTGTCATTCTTCCAAAAACTACTTGAATGAAAATTATAGGAAATAGTACGAAGAAAAAATTTTCAGAAATTTTCCTACAGCAGGAAGTGTCTCATTTGATTGTAAACTAAATTTAGAATTTTTTCATAGTAAAATTATTGCATGGGATCAAAACTATGAATCAGATATGTAACTAAAACAAAATCTGCAAACAAAGTATGAGTCATCTGACATCATGTCATATGGGCATGCGCGAGAGTGTTGGGGGTGGGCACAAGACAACCCTATGGATCATTGAATTGAATATTTAATTACTCGATAAATCATTGAACCAGGTTCATTATATAACAATGCATTATCAAACATTAATTGTAAATCATTTGATAAATCATTAATTGAAGAATATTGTCGCAATTCAATACGTTTAAGATCAATAGGTTTTTGAATTATTTCATAATAATCTGGATAATCAATTTTTGATGGTAATGTTACAAATACTGTTGATAATGTTCGTCCATAACGATTTGTATAAGCTTTTATACATTGAATTAGATAAGAAATTTTATCTTGTAAAGTATTTAAAGGCCTATTTTTTTTAAAATAGATAAAAAAATTAAAATGAAATGAAATGAAAAACAAAATTTCTAAAAAATACTTTTTAGTTAATGTTCGATTTGATTGTGGTGTTCTTTCTTTTTTAATCAGTATTGTTTTACATTTATTTGCTAATGCTTGTTCAAGACGTGAAGCATATTTGAATATATAAGATTCATCAACATTATAAACTTTAGCATTATTAAACATTCGATTTAAATCATCAATAATATCTTGTTCACGTTTATACTAAAATTAAATAAATTTTATTTAGAAAATAAAACAATTTGCTGTTTTCGATTTATTTACAATTCCTTTATCAATTTTATCTTTTATTGTTGCCATATCAATAGGTTGTTCTATTGTTTCATAATAATCCGGATATTCTTCAGCTGATGGTAATTCTAAAAATGGTGCGATTAATCCAATATCATTTTCCTTTGAATAACAAAAAAAAAAAAAAACATAAATTAAGAAATATAGGATAAAGAAAAAAAACTTTAGTTTACTCGATATTCTCGAATAAAAGTATAGATTGATTGAATATTTTGTTCGGTAGTTTTTATAGGTTTTTTTGTTGGTCGATGTCGTTGAAACTAAAAAAAACACATGAAATAGAAATCAAGAGATTTAAAAAATATTCATTGTTTTACATTGGGTGATTGAGGACTCGACGATACTAAATATTCATCTTTGATTGTAATCTATAAGACAAAAAAAAATGATATCAAAAGATTAGAAAAATAATTTATTTTACCATTGGAATGTTAATACGAGCTTCTTTTAATCGTGGTTTTTGTTCATCATAACCAAGTTCATGAGCTTTGACTAAAGTAACATCTAATAATTTTTTAGCACTCTAAATATATAAATTGATTTAGATTAATGAAAGACATTGTTGATAAAATATTCTTGATTGTCTATATAAACAATGAAAGAATGTATCCGATAGGAATAATAGTTGATTAATTTCCTCTCATTTTCTTATCAATCTATCTATTTTTCGTTCGACATATTTACTTGCAAAAAATGAACTCAATTCTTATCGGTATATTATCTCGCTTCTATTTGTGCATGAGAAACATAAATTCATTTAATGTCTAGTCATAACGTAAATTGAGTAGGTTTTCCAGTTTAAAAACAATAAAGGTAACCAAGTACAAGTTCGAATTGAAATTAACTTTGTCAGTGTTAATAGATTTTTATCAACTCTAATGAAACTTCTGTTGAATATATCGAGAGAAAATGAAAAAAAAGCTGAAAGTAAAAAGATTGCTCACAGAAGCAGATGCAAAAGGATTTTCAAGAAGAAAAAAAATGATCTAAGGTTGAAGTTAAAGCGGAGTGACAAAACAAAATCAAGTTCTAGTGAGATTGAAAAAATACAATAGGAGCTGAAGCGAAATTAGAATAGCACATCGCCAATGTCGCTTATATCTAAAAAAGAATCAACTGGTTTTAATACTTCACTATGTAAATCTAATGTTATGACTTGTTGGCACGAAATAGTTCAATAATACTAGTGGCGCAACCGAAAAAAAAAACATTTAGCACGATTCCTAGAGGATTATAATCTGAAACACGATGTAGTTACTGTTACTAATCATATGGAGATCTTTGAATTTAATTCTCCATAAATATTATAAGGAAGTAGTTCATATGTTTTAACAACTCATTATTGATGTACGGTGTTTGATCGTATGTCAACTGTGTCTTTTGCGATCTATGGGAGGAAGGTATAAATTTTTACTTTAAATACGTCAGCACTCCTTTTAGTTTGTGTTTCAAAAGTGTTGTAGAGCGAGGGCTTAGTTCCTCGATCGTGTTTATAGAAAGGGTTGAAGCTATCTGGTAACGCTTCTAAAGGATCTGAACCGCCCTAGCTCTGCCTGATTACACCACCAAATAAAGCGACTACAGGCTTTAGTTATCCTTCTAGTACCTGTTTTCTGTGTATTGAGTAATAATACTGTCGCTTAAGTACAAGAAACATTTTAATTTTTTATTTGGATTTTAGTGCAATAGATTAATTGTTATATGAGATTTTGATATATTTCGAAAATTATATGAATTTGTGTTTTATAGATCACGACAGTCTAGATTAATAAGAATATTTTTTTTTCGTTTTGTACCTATTTAAGTTAAGATTGTTGTCCATACTATATGGGTCACTATAGACTCAAGTTTCAATGTTTTTCTGCCAGAATCTATAAAAGCAAATTTTCGTACATTTTTATCATTTCAAAGTTATTTAGAAATCGTCAATATACTAATTAATTTTCTGTAACATTTTTCATTCTATTTGACTGACTATGATAAGAAGATAGAGCAAATTTTAATATTAATACAATCTATTTAAACAAAATATTAAAACAAACCCTTTCAACTCACATTATATATCAATGATCCTTCTTGATTATATTGCATTGCATTATCAAACATTAATTTCAAATCATCTACAAGATCACCTAAATCTGTATATTTTCCTTTCTAAAACAATAAAATAAAGAAAACAATGTCTTAACTCGACATTTTTCATTCAATGTAAGATAATCTTTACTTTTATATGATTTTTAATTAAAGACATAGCAATTGGTCGTTTTATTTCTTCATAATAATCATGATGAAACCTTTTATTAGGTAATTTCATAAATGGATCGATTAAACTTTGAGCACCAAGTTTATAATTTCTAATACTATTATATAATATTCTATATGAATCATCTTCATCACCAAGAGAACTTGTTTCTGAACCAGCATCATCATTTGTTTGTTGAATTATTTCTTCATCATCGGGTTCTTCTGGATATTCCATATTTGCGACTTCCGATGATAAAAGAACATCACGTTTACAAAGTCTTTAAATGAAAGAGAAAAAAAAAATTAATTTAGAAAAAAAAAAACAAATTAATTAAAACCTTAATCGATCATTGGGTGTCTTTAATGCTGCATCAAGTTCATTTTTAACATTAGTAATAATTTTTTTCAATGCACATGCATCCTTAAAAAACAAATTAAAAAGTCAAAATAATAATTCAATTAGTTGTTGTCTTTTTTACTTTATAAATTTGTGATTTTGGATCATTATATTTTCTTGCATTAGAAATCATTAATAATAAATCATTCTCCATATCATCAAGTAATGAATATTCATTAGTTTGTATTTTAATTGCAATCATTTTTAAATCGATTGGCTTTGTTACTATTAAATAATAATCAGGATAAATCTATTGAAAGAAAAAAAAAAAAAAGACAAAATATATCAATTTCCTATTTTTCCTGCGTATAAAATTAAGAATGCAACGATGAGATTGCACCGTCCATTGATGTTACGTACAGCTTTGCACTAGCCTAAACATTAGGAAGCTCAGGGTCCACGTTTTTGTCGATTCGGAGCTGCAAATTAAATATGTATGTATAGACTATCAATGAACGAATAATAAAACTAGAATAGTCTTATACTGATTTCGATTTTCTTCGTCGGGAAGGATATTTTTTGAAAATAGGTCAAAGATCTTCAGGATAGGAAATTTATCGAAACTTTCGAGTTCGATTTTCTCGTTCGAGAAAGTCTCAGTTCTCACGATCTAGTCATGTTTTACAAAATTCAACTATTTTCTTGAAATGAACTTCTTCCGAACAAAAAATTCAAAATGAATCTAATATAGAAATCCTGCAGAACAGCTTGAAATTCTAAAAAATCTCATCTCATAGAACTCTGATCTAAGCTCATCGTAGTTTGATCAGGCATTAATCATCACTGTTGCATCCTTATTTAGAATATAATGAAGGAGTTTTTTCTTACTTTTCGTGAAGGTAAAAATAAAAATATATCCGTTATTGGACGATTATCAATTCGAATATTGTAAATAGCTGTAAAAAATTCTTCAAAATAATAAGAATCAATTGACTGAGATTTTGCTTTTGAATAAAAATATTTTGCTAATTCATTTGCATCTTTCCATTCCATAGAATTTTTCTAGAAAAATAAATAATATGATTAAAATATTTAAAAAAAATTTTTTGATTTACTCGATAATAATTTTTAGCATTATTTATAACTAACTCAATATCATCAAGAAATTGTTCGAAAGAATCATATTGATCTGAATGAATTTTTTGTTGAATTTCAGTTAAATCAATTGGTTCTTTTATTGAAGTAAAATAATCGGTGTTTGCCCTACATTTATAAATAATTTTGATAAAAAAAAAAACTTTCATAAAAGAAAACCTTTTGCTTGGTAATTGAATGAAATTTTCACAAAGAAGTCTGCCATCTTCAGATTTGTACGATTGAAAAGTATCGTAGTATTCTTGGCAAAGATTATTCTTTAAAAAAACAACAAGAAATAGAAAATAACGATTAATAGAAAAATTGACATACTAATTCAGTTGCTTTCCGAGTACGTTTTGATGTACTGGTTGACTCATTGCTATCATCACGGTCGCTAGCACTGTGAACGCGCTTTGGCATTTAATTACAAATGTAAATTATAAAATATTTAATAATGTATATGATCTATCGTATATTAGAATGAAATAAACAACAGTATAATTTTTTTGAGCTAGCCAAGGCTCTACGTTCTCGTCAAATGATCGACCAATTGGTACTGAAAGCTTTCTCGAAAATAGAAAGCGACATCTATTGAGAAGTGAAAGCTGATTGATGGGAATTATTCATCTTTATTCTTCACCTATCAGTCAAGAACTGATTACATAAGTCTAAGTTCAAGTTAAAAAAAAATTGAAAAATCATTTGTATTATTATCTATAGACGTATGCATACAAACTTAAGACATGATTAGTGTAGAATATTTGATTTAGAAAAAAAGAAGATCAACTAGTAAAATTAAAATTTTGAATGTCTCTTAGGAATTATTATCAAATAGAAATAATTTAAAAAAGAATATAATTGTTCTTGTCTATGATCCAGACATGTTCATTGCAAAACATTCAAAACATGTTTTAAATGTCATTGTTATTACTGTGCTGTACTGAAATAGCTGTGACATGAGTTCTTGATAATGAAATCTTGTACGAATTCTTGACATTTTTACATTAGAATAAAAGCTAAACGATTAGATAAATTTCATCAATAAGAAATCGAATGCTTAGTTGTATTTATTCCAACAGAAAGAATCTTTCTTTTCATAACTATTTACAGCTTTAAGAAGATTTTGTTTTGTAGATAACATACCAAAGTGAAACTAATTTGTTAGTTTGAAATCCATATTTGTACTTTTAACATACCAAAAGTAATAAGACTATTATTGTATCAAAGTAAAGAAAACTTGAAAAAAAAACAATTTTGTGCATTCATATTTATCGTATTGATAGTGTATTATTATTATATTTGTACATTGTATGATTAGTATTTAATATCAAAGTTCGAACTGCACTGAACAGAAAGAGGCAATTAGAACATGATGAATGATATTTTTTGTTTATGACAACCAAGCTGTCTTTTACAATTTAGTTACGAAACAAAATGATTTGATGAAGATAGTTAAGTAAACTAAACATGACCCACATTTTGTCTGTTCTCCGTATAGAATTTCTCTTCATTCACACCTATTAATAATTATTCCCGAGAATTGAAAAAGAAGAAGAAAAACGAACGTTAAGTTCAAAATGAAATAAGACGAGATAATTGATTGTTCAACAATCATTATATAGAATCTCTTTCTTTTTTTTTACTTATGAATTATTGAGTGACTAAGCGCAAATACGATGCAAATATAGATTAATACATTGATTCTATTATTGTGTTGTTTTAGATGTTTCTCTTGAAAAAAGAGTTTAAAATATTCAAAACTCCAGTTATAGAATTTGAGTTCTAATGTATTAATTCAAAGAAATAAATAAAATATTTATTGCTACTTTGAAATCTATCTTACATATTCAAATACTTGTCCATCACATCTAATAGTTTTGCTTCTCACTGTTATAATATCAACAATCGTTGACAATACTTTATCAATAAATTAGAAAACAAAAATAAAAAATCTCTTATACATGCTGTTAAATATCACCAAGCTAATACGAAATCACATGTTCATAAAACTATGTCAAATCGAAAAGCCATGCACAGGCAAAAATAAGTTTATTTTACGATTGTTTCTTTTTGCTATCCTCTCAACTTATTATCATGTATACATTCGTTTGTGCATATTATGTTGCTTACCTGTCATTTTGTATTTATTTCAAAGGAACCTGTTTTTTGTAATATTCAGAGAATACAAACAACAATGTGAAAAAGAAAAATATCCTACTTTGATTATTTTATGGAGCCAATAAGCTTCACAAATAGTTACCTACTCTATTACCAATAATCGACGATAATACAGTTCTAAATCGAGCCGTCAATCTCACTCAAAATCTTTTTCGTTCGACTATTTAAATTGTGTATGCACACACCACTAACCCCGTTGCTATGGTATAAAATAATGCCACATGCGATTAGTATGTGATTAGTATTACATGTATGGATAGCTTGGACAGTCGAACCAGAAATTCTAGTGACATTCTCGTTCCAATTCAGAACTGCATCATCATCAATAATTGGTGATAGAGTCGGTGACCATTTGTGAAGCTTATCTACTACAGAAAACAACAAAATAATATATTTTTCTTTTCATTGCTGTTTGTGTTCTCTCAATATCATCAAAAACGGATCACTTTGAAATAAATACAAAGTAACAGGTAAATAAAATATAATACGTGCATACAAATGTAGTTAACTTTGTTACCTGTACAAGGACATATGAATGGATATATGATAATAATACAAGTGGGTGGGAAAAAAACAATCACAAAAAGGCATTTATTTTTGTGCGTGGGACAGTATCACAATAATTCGATAGTCATGAGATTCTTCAGATACTGAACTATCAACATTTTCGATGCATAACATAATGTAAGTTTTATCTCCAGAATTTCTTTAAGTATTATTAAACATTGAAAAAAAGTATGATCCAATATAAACCAATATTTTAATTTTGCTGCCTAGTTCAACGATGTATCGAGAATTCGTAATAGTCAGATTTTTGTTGTTCGAAATGTTTTTTTTAGAAAAAAATAGTTTTCATATTCGATAGATAATACATAACATGGTTAATATAATAGCTAAATATTAAAAGAATTTACCCATATTTTATCATAAATTAATTGTCATTCATGCACTTATGATATTATTAACAAAGAATGTGAGAATACGTGATTGTTTTCTCCGAGAACTTACTAAAATAGATCGTACTGATTGATAAACCTAACAAAATGCTACTACTCTTCAACTATGTTGTGTCTGATAGTTCTATATATATCTTTATTACATACTTGTTTGATGATGCTACTTCGATCTAAAATGAAAAAAGTCTCAAAAGGCTGTCTATGTATCAAGTACAAAAGTCATGCTCAAACTGCTGTTTACAAAACATACCTTTGTGATTTGCAAATGTTATAAGCTCATCTGAATAGTTGCCTATGGATAATATTAGGAAATAATTGAAATCATTGAACAATCTTATATACATTCTCGTAAAACAGATGTTTTCACAAACATTATTTTAAAATAATATTTAAAAGAACTATTTCTTTATCTTGTGGTTTAGGTTGATTCATATTATACATATTGATACGAAAGAAACGATCTGGAGTTCAATAAGAAGAACCAAGTACTGCATGAACCATTAATAAATACATAAATGCTAGGTTAATAATAGTTAGTTATCTACTTTTCTTTTATAGTTTATATGATTTCGTCAAGGAATTGATAAGTTTACATATGAGAATAATATTTCGCTAATGATAATAACACCTTTCAAGTCTATTTGATATTGCGTTTTTTTAACAAATAATTTTTTTGTTATTCTTTCGCAAAATTGAGCTTAGCCATTTTATAATCATGCCGATTTATCTACTGAAAAAANGTTTTGAGAAAAACGGAAAATAAGTTTTTAAAAACCTTATTTTTTCAATATGGAGGTTCAGAAAAACCTATGCAATATCCTCAAATCTCATGATAAAATCAATCAACTATAGTGCATTCGAGAGTAGACACTTTGCTCTATCTAATGAGTTATAAATCACAAAATCGATAAATTTGACCAAAATTGACTTTTCTGAGGGAGGGGGGTGGGGGGACTTAAGTTGATTTTGGAAGACTGAAGAAAATCAAATGCAGATTATATAAATTTGCCATCAGACACCTTCACGTATGCTGAACAAAGAGATATTAAACATTTTTCATTCCTAGTTATTTAGATAGTTTGTTCATTGCTTTTTTTTTGGCAATTCTTTCCTTTATCGAAGGATCTATATGATGAAGAGAGAACATTCAAGAATATGCTGACTTATGCAGGTAATATATATCAAATGCAAAGTATTAATCGTAAGTCATAATGATGTCAATCAGATTTCTTTTCTTATCCATGTTGTACTCCGGTATAGAAAATTATTCAAAGAAGAAATTAAATAATGAATGTAACAGTTTTAAAATATGGGGTTGTCATCAAATATTGAGTGCGTTTAAAAAAACCAATTAAATACCAAGTAAACGAATAGTCTTAGCTCTTTATCCAAACGAATTCATCTTATTCATGTGTGATAAGATACAAAAAAATTCATTAGAAACTCAACATAGATAACAACAAACGTGCACTGCTATTATTCGACTAGTTTGTGATGATTTTTATGTTTATCTTGCATCGAGGTATTGAAAATTAGTAGAACGACAAGATACATTTCTTTTTACTCAAGATACCCTGATGTTATGTTTCTTTAATTTGAGTTCATGAAGGTTCAATAACTTTAATCTGAAGAAGAACTCATTATTTTGAATATATTTTTATTTCAAACGTATGATGCATAAATTCAAAATGATGATGAACACTTTGTATTAGATGCTAAATTATATCGTATATATTCAAAATATTGAAGCAATGGAAGATTCATCAAACGATAATAGAGAATAGAATTGAAGTTACAATAAATAATCTTACACCTTTTCCATCCTCAACTACCGAAATATATGACACAACTGTTTTGTGTGAAATCTGTCATTGTAATATTGAAATGATGATCGTCAAATATCTGAATCATTTTCATTTTGTTTAACAATATTAAATGCTGAATTAGATTCCTATTTTTCGTGAAAAATAAGCTAAAAGATGTTTTGAAATGTGGAAATAGAATTTTGGAATCCTCCCATCACCAACACATAGACTGTAACAGTCACATTAAAAACGTCACTCTTTTCTCGTGAACCACAACAGGCATACTCTCGAGGTCGAAGTCTACTACAACATTAGTATGAAACACAGTTAAATTTAAGATAGTTATCCTTAGCTCTTCTTTCACGCTGACTGTAATTTAGTACGATTATTTTCTTTCATCATCGGCATGTATTAACAGTAGGTAGTAATTCACAAACTGAACCCCATGTTAATCAATTCCTTCTTTTATAATGTCAGCAGCTTCATCATCTTTCACATTTTCATGCCTCACAAATAGCACTAATAATTCTTTCATTTATCTATTCATAATTAGACTTTTTTTTCTACATGAAAAGTTTGTAATAAATGAGAAAGTTTGTCAAATGATTGTTCATCAGTTAAAATTTGTTCTTTTTTTATTGATGATATATCATCAAGTAATTGTTTTTGTTGTTTTTCAATATCATTCCACATTTGTTCATTTGTTTCAATAAATAATTGATCAACAGCTTTTGAACCATCAGTAATTTGTTGATAAAGATCATGAACAATTTCATTGAATTGATCAATATGAATTTTAAATGTAAATAAAAATGATTTTAATGAATTATCTGTTTTTTCATTATTCATACGATTGAATTCTTTTATTATATTTACTAATGGTTCATAAAGATGTGTTTGTAATTGTTTATTAAATGATTGTTGTCCAGTTGATAGAATTTGAATTAAATTTTGTATATATTGACAATGAATATTAGTTAATGAATGACGATAAAATGATAATTGTTTATTTTTTATATTTAATTCTAATTTTAGTAAATTTATTTCATGATTAAATGAACATATAAGTGAATCTATGATTGATTGTAAATAAAGTTTTATATTAGGTGATAAACGAAATTGAGAATTAATTCGTTGACAAATTAGATCTGTTGTTATTTGTTCAGGAGCAAATAAACATTTTTGATGCTTAAAAAGAGAAAATAAAAATGAACAAAGATCAACATATTTCAATATTTTATTATGACGAATGTTAAGAATAGCTTATTTTTGTGATTTAATTCGACAAGTAGGAATCATATTTTTAGCATTCTCACAGTACACATTCATAGAAAAAATAGTTTTATTATTAGAACTAGATAACAAGATTTGATGCTTTAATTCGAAGCATTTTGCCACAACGACAACAATTCCACTTCTTAACAAAGGCGAGATCGGTTCGGTTGCACAAAATACGAACCAATCCCATCTCTTTTTTTTAAGCTTCATTCATATTTCAGCTAATGTTCATAAATGAAGCACAATCTAAAAGGGGTGTTGAAGTACAGGGATAGGAATTTGGACCTTCTTCTTCCCATGCAGATGTGATGGAGATGTTAGCAACGCCTCGACACTGTTATAGACATAACTGCAAGGGCAGAGTCCACTTCAGGATTAATATTATATCTGTCATCTACTCTTCTTTCACACTTGCTTCAATATATTGCGATTAATATCTTTCATCATTGACATGCATTAACAATAGATAGGAGAATCCTTAAACTGAAACATATACTGATTGATTCCCTTTATTACAAATCTATCAGCTTCATTGTGTTTCACATTTTAATCCCATAGGGATTGTGCTAACAGCTTTCTTTGAACAATTGATTCGTATAATTCAGAACTATTTCACAAAGAATTATTCTCGACATTAACCAGTAAGAAGATTTTGTTCTCGAAGTTCGTTTCCTTTCCGTAACAAAAGAATACATCATTGGTATTCTAGCTCTAAATGTATAAATAGAATATTTACTCTGGTTGGAACAAGAATTGATAAATAAAAAAGTTCATTAGTTGTAATATTTATTTTATTTGATAATTCTTGTGAACATTTAATTAAATTTTTATTAAGATCAGGAAAAATTGAATGATTTGTTTGATCAAGTAATTCATTTTGAAATGAGCGAAGATCAGCATGAAGATTATATAATGAACTCTCTAAATTAGCCTTATTAAAAAAAGAACAAAATAAGACATGAAGAATTACAAATATGTTAATTTAGCTTACAATATTCTTCAAATTAAGATGTTCGATTTTTCCTGAACATACATCAAGAAGATGAATTGGCTCGTGATTAATAAATTTTATACTATTAGGTGCATATAGAGTATCACTATCCGATAGACTTGCATGATCCTATATTAATATTTTTGAAAAACCAAGATAAATGTTTATTAATTTATTAATACCTGCATTGATTTGAATGATTTTTTTCGATTACTTTCAATTCGATCAATCCATGTCTGTATGAGTATTTCATCAATACGTTCCTTACGAGAAATTTTACCTTTGAGATCTCTATACAAAAATA
The DNA here is from genome assembly GCA_905329745.1 of Rotaria sp. Silwood2. NCBI lineage: Eukaryota > Metazoa > Rotifera > Eurotatoria > Philodinida > Philodinidae > Rotaria > Rotaria sp. Silwood2. The sequence goes on along the minus strand of CAJNSZ010000014.1, from coordinate 643,766 downwards.
TGTTAAATGAATAAACTGGATGAATAGATTTGTTCTCACCCTAAAAATTGATTCAGTTCTAAAAGAATTGTTTCACATGTTGCTACTGCTTCTCTTTTACAATCGAGTAAACGTGTTAGTAAAGCAACTTGTTTTTCAAGTGAATAAATTTGATAACGAAAATGTGTATAACGATGATTTTCATCAATTGGTATTGAAAAAATTTTTTGTAGAGCAATTATTTCTTGTCGGAGACATACATTTTCAGCTTGAAGATTCTGAATGAAAACAAAAAAAAACAAAAAAAAAATAAAAGTAAAAACGAGAATAAAATCAAACCTGAATATATAACCTGAATAGAATTTAATTGAAGTTTGGATATTTTTGGATTAGTCGAAGAAGTTGATGAACGACGAGATGATGAAGAAGAAGACATAATAGAATCTAAAAATAAATAGACCAGCGTAGTAAAGATTCTACTAGTATTAGTATAAAATTATATGTTATTTATGGTTCGTTTGTTCTTGAAAAGAATATCGAAAACATAATCTTCTCATAGCAAATGCTGTAATTGACATGAGCAACAAATGAAATGAATGGAAATATAATTTTATACATATTCATTCGTTTCCTGTGCGTACTATAAACTAGAATTCTGTCGAGTAGGTTCAAAATCTGAATCTGGTTCTGAAAATTTTCTTTGGATTGATATCAACTCGATGGGTACTACTCTTAAAATAAAAACTAATCATTTCTTAGGTCCTATAAGATTACCGTCAATATTGCCTGAAAAATCTGTAGGGTATGTCANTATGATAAAATTGTATAAATAAAAATAAAGATATTATCATATATAACTAGAATACGTTTCATATTATCTTGAGAGAAAATTGAAAAGTATTTAATCAATGAACATCGTCTGTTATATTTATCGTCTTGAATAAAACTAAATTAATGTTAATAGTTAATGACTTTGAAGATTTATATCACTCGAATTTTTCGATAACTTTTAATTCAAATGCAAATATTGACCTTGAATATATTTACCTTGTCATTTGCAAACCAAAGTGTGATTCATTTATGCGTAATTTTCATTTTCTCTCTAATTATTCCGAAAACTTACGAAAGACATGATATTATCGTAGTTGACTTTAAACCATTAAAATCAATTAGTACAATGTTGTGACTATTTTGATTTTTTAGAATTTTTTCTATAATCAATCTTTTTGTGTATGCTAGAATTTTTCTGTGTCATCTACAATATTTATATACAAAGTAGGTCGTAAATAGCTATAACATTGAAAAGTAAAACATCTGCACTTCTATTTTATCCAGTGGGCTGATCTTGTTTTCATTGATGACACAGACATATTTAAAAAGTCTTTCTTTTGTTTCATACGACTAATATGATTAAATGTTATTTGCAAGTATCATTATTGACATCATTGAAGAAGTGTAATTTGTCGTCAAGAAATACGATTACATGTGAAGCGACGCATAAATAATGTTTAGTTGTCAATTAAAACAATAACAAGGAAATGTTGAAACAATCATTATTAATGATATTGCATTAATGTAAATACAACCAATTTTTCGAACTAGTTCATTTATGTATAATGGAGTCCTTCAGGCACCAATCAAAAAATCAATGCTGTATGCTGAAGAGTTTGATTGATTTTTTGTTCTTGACTTTTGAAATTAATCAGTTCGAAAAGTTTGTTGTATGTACATCAATGTAATATCATTCAACTGATAATGATCTTTGCGTTATGTCATATGTAGTTTTCTTTCTTAACAACAGGCTACACTTTATTGAAGTCAATTTTGTTGTTTTCAACCAATGTTTGTATGATAAAGAAAGGAAAGCACCTTCAACAAATCTGTATTACAAATAAAAGAATTCAATTCATTCGATTGAATTGAAATGAAAGTATTCGAATTTTTCATCATAGAATTATTTATAGTTTACCGTGTATATAGGTTGCACATTCTTCTTTGTTTTTCATGTCTTTTATTAGTTAACTATTCTTGTACATCAATGTGTTGAAATAAATTAGATATTTTATAATTTGTTTTACTCGTTCAAATATAGTTTCAGTATGATGGACAAAACAAAGAAAGAAAAAATTTCATAGATGAAAAAACTCGAATAATTTATAGCATTGATTAAAAAAAAACAGATTTATTAAATATAGAAACAGAATAGAATGATTCAAATATACATTTAAGCAATATGTTACTCAAACATAATATGACGGAAATGGTTGTGTGGGCAGCGGTGTAAATGTGAGTCTTCTTTCAATCCTACACCCACACTTCCAGTCGTTTTCTATTCCGTTTTTTACAATAGATGTTTTTCCTTTCTTTATTTGTTCATGCATACATAATTGCAATCTGTTACAATAGTAGAACTAGTTTTTGAAAATAAATTCTTATTTTATTTTAAGTTTTACTCTTATTAATATATTCATTTTGAATTTCAAATTTCCATATTTCCAGTATCATAGTTTTTTTTAAAGGGAAAATCATTACGTAACTTGAGTCATAATGGTTATAGCAATTTCAAAAGGATTCTATTACGCATCTATTTAGTATTAAATCGAGCAAACAAGATATCAATTTTTTAATGAAAGCAAATATAAGAAAATACGAATAGATTTGGTTTCCAAATTTAAACACCATCTAGAATCAGACATTGTCGTTCTTTCATCATTAATGCATAAGAATGTTATATTCCTACATTAATCAAAACCAGATGGTTTTAAACTTAAATTTTCTGTTTTTTTATTAAATTAATTGAAAAAACTCATAAAATAAAAAAGAAATTCAATATATTTAGCATGTATTCTTTTCTGTTTGTTCCACTTGTTTATTTCATGTTAATCATTTTTTAAGTTTTTTAATTTATTTCCGTGATCTTTTCCCAATTACTCACCTTAGCTGATCAAAGATATCAAATTACATCAATATATATATATATGGATTTTAAAATTATTTCTTTAGTTTAAGATTTCATGAAAGTTTTTTTTTAAACAAAAGCAATGAATTTTTACTATTTCGTAACTTACGTAATTACTTATAATTTCTGCTTACTTAAATTTCATTTTTGTTCTCTTTGTTCTTTGTTGGATAAAAAACAAAATATTTATGACTATTTTACGTTACTTTTATTTATAAAACGGTCGAATACTTACCATATTTCTTTTGCAACCTTTAGATAATGGTTGATATACAACATCAACATCAATGCTCGTCAAAGGCTATCGCCTACAATACGACAATGTTTTACAAACCACGAAAGACATATTTAATCATTGATATCGAACCTTCAGTCGACAATAGACAACGTACAAATGATGATTCATATTCTTCAATCTTCAAAAATTATATATCTAACAGTAAGTAAATATTGATCTTAGCAAGTTGTGCATATTTCATTGAAGTAGTTTTGTTGTATAATGTTTGCGTTGCTGTGTTGTTATGACTAATACTGATAAGATGCCGTAGAAGGACGTTTCTCGCGACGGTTCTGTTTTTTTCTTTTTCCTGCATATAAATAAGGGCTGAATCGGTAAAAACAACTACTATGGCGTATTGGTGATGTTGTTGTTCTTTTTCTTTCAGTTAATTGACGAATTTATAAACAAATAGAAAAACAAACTCTTAAATCTTTTCAATGAATATTAACAAATACTAGAAAAAAATGACTGTGTCAGAATTTGTTACTGATGAAACAGCTGTTGTAATAGTGTCATTAAATATTTCTCAAATGAATGACACTATTAATCGAACTCTCTCAAAAGTTTTTATGAAAAGTAATAATTTCGAGGCTTTTTTTTATCGCAAGAATATAATTAATCATATGATATTATTTTAGGACCAAGTGATGATTCATCAATTAATAATATTATATTTGGCATTGGTCTAGTTGTTGTTATTTTACTGTTACTTTTAATAATTATTAAATTAATTTATAAATGTTATAAAATGTATCATGGTACTGATGATGATGATCATGAAAAAGAACAAGGTATGCTTGAGATAAAAAAAAAATTCTATTTTTATTTATTAACATAATATTTATATATTAGTTAAACGATCACCTCTATTACCTTTGTCATCATCCGACGTTGTTCGTCGAAATTCATCTTTACGTAATCCAACACCATCAATGCATCGATCAAGTCTCAATATTGAAACTCAAATGGATATTCAAAGAAAACGTTTATCTCAAACATACAGTAATACCCCACCACTTATAAAAAAATCTTAATGTTGTCTACTTTTATTATTTCAATAAAAAAAAGAACCCGCTGTTGTTTGTACTTATAGTTTTTTTATATTTTTATCCTTTTATGTTTTTTGTTCCATTGATGAAAAATATGCGCCGATTAATGTGGCAAATATAAACGAATATGCCCGTCATATGGCTTTTATTTTTTTTTGACGACTATATATACACACACACACACATATATATCTGTATAAACAGACAATTGAAATATTTTGGTTGTGTCGCTATGTTGTTCTATTCTGTTGTTTTCATTTGTTTCATAAGTCATCCGTTATTTGCTGTTGACTTAAACATTTATAATAGTGTAACGGAAATTCGACAAAACCAAAGTGGTATTGGTGCTTATCAATATTATTTTAAAAATGATGAATATGCGAATATAATCGATGGTTCAATTAGTTGGGATGGGACACCATTTGTTAAACAAGAACTATTTAATACAATTGATACACTTAAAGATGCTTCAGTTACAGTACGACTACCAACTTCATGTAATTGTCAGAGTATAGAAGCAAAAATTGTCGATCCAAGTACAATGTTGTTAAGAAATTTGGATACAAAAGGTTATTTTTATGCTGATAGTCGTTCTATTGAATACAAATCTACAAGACCCGATGATAGTGGTACAACTTTAAAATTTGAATTTAAAAAGAAAGACACAAGTTATAATGGAACATTATCATATTTAATGAGAGGAATATCATGGTCGCCAAATTATGATCTATTTATTAAAGATGTAGATAGTGAGTTCTTTTTATAGGTTGACCTAAAAAAAAACGAAGACATTTTTTTTCTTTTTTCTTTAAGCTTGTAATCTACAAGCTTATGCTAATATTCGTAATAATCAACAACAGGAATATCAAGTTGATAATACTTATTTATATAGTGGTGATATTCAATTACTGAATCATTACGTACCAGAAATGAATTTTCCAATAATGCAAAAAGGACAAGCAGCAGAAATTGCTAGTTCACCATCTATTCAACTTGGTGGTGAACAAAAAGGTTTTTATTTTTATTCATTAAAAGATAAATATACTTTACGTTCAAGAAGTTCAATTCGTTTACCATTTATAACTGTTAATCCTGTATGTAAATTTTATTATAGAACAGCAACAAGTATTGGTAGTGGACAAAATAAAGGTGTATTTCAACGAAACTATGATATAATATCAGATCAATTTTTACCAGCTGGAATTGTAACTATCCGAGATAATCAAGTATTAATGGGTCAATCAAGTTTACCTGATGTTCCGGCATATTATCCACAAACAGTTACACTAGGTCAAGATAATGATGTTCAATATTTAGTAAAAGGAAATGTAACAGCATCAAATAAAGACACAACGACGATTACTTGGCAAACATACGAACTTAATTTGACAATATTCAATTATAAAGATAAAGATGTCAATGGTCAACTTGATTTTTATGGAGCTAGTCAAACACATATTGATAAAACAACATGTAGTTCAGCTACAGTTGAAGGAAATATGATTAATTTACCATTTCAACTTAAAAAGGGTGATAACTATCAATGTCGAATTACTGTTACTCTAAAATGGGAATAAATTGGAGAACAAACAAAAAAAAAGAAACCAGGTGATGGGTTAAAGAAATTTTTTGAAAATTGTTTGTTCGATATACAAATTAAATAAATATAAGAAATGGACAATTGAATGGTTTTTCAAATTTGTTGATAATAATACCAAATTACTCAATACTTTCATTTTTTCAATGTGTTGTACTTAAAGGATACTCTACAATAATTGATGATAAATTGTCAATGATATTATTCAGTTTTTCTTGACGTAGAAAGCTGAAATTTTTATTCCATATAAATTATATATCTAGCAAAGATCTTTAATTTTCCAAAGTTTCATTTCTCTACCTAAAACTAGTGTTGAAATACATAGGCAAGATTACCATACGTGAATTTTCATACTTGATTTTTGTGAAATCTTTATTTTTTGACTATTGAGATTTATAAAGATTTAATGGAAAGAAACTTTAGAAGAGAAATTTTTGCAAAAACATAAATTACAATAAAATTCAATTAATATGAATATACTTTGCATTGCTTTCTATGACACATTGTAATTGATAAGATATTTTATCTATGATTTTTCTTTCGAAAATTTTCTTCATTCTTGTGCATTTTCCTTTTCTAATTGTAATCCTGTATCAAATACTTTTTCGTGAACTTTTTTGTTCAGTACATTCGATACATTTTCAATTCTTTGTACGTCAACAAATGTGGCATCGCTATCTACTAATTCTACAAGTTCATTTAATAACTGTGCTACGAGTCATGCGACGAATACTCCATGTTATTTTGAGATGATTTGAATTCAGTACACATCGCTTGTGATTTTTTCTTTTTTCGTAACTGATGAATATTTAAGATAAAATTTATGATTAAATCTAGAAGATTTCAGATATAAATGTATTCCGATATATTTTCACAAACATTATATGTCATAGTCATATAACAACAAGTGACAATGTCAAAAATGCTAAAAAGTCAATGGCAATGAAAAATAATAACAAAAATTGAATTTTTAAATTTTTTTAGATTTCCTGATCTCATGAAAAACAATTTTCACTCAGAGTCCTGCATTGTGTTGGATTGATAAATTCAACAAATCCGCTATAGACACATCAACTACGGCAGCTGTTTCTTTTGATCACATATACTAAACCGATGATACAGAGGAGTCGTTCAAATTATCCTGCACAGGATAGAACTTGTCAGGTTCACTAATTCGACCTGATGCAGTACTCTGTTTTAATTATTGATAAGTTTTGCATTTTCTTTTTACATCGTAAGATTTTTCTTCTCGAATTTTACATTAGTGTATAGTATATGACGAAGTGGTATGTTCGTATTGAAATAAATGGGACACCATGACGAATAAAATCCAAATGAATCCTGAATGAGCAATAACATACGGAACGATACATGGAATGTAATATGGTTAGACCTTAACAGACGCCAACGACCTATTTTTTTCCACGAACATTATAAAATTTGTATTCAATTGAAGTGTATGATTGCTAATAAGGCGTCACATTGTTTTATACGAAGAGGAAGGTAGAAAAAGAGAGCGTCATATGTATGCAAATAATAGATGACGCAAAGACCAACCGCTCAAACAATAGTAATAGTAATGTAGAGGTAACAAATAATGTATCAAGAGCAATGAGAATGAGAGTACCTATTGATGAAGTAGGTCATCTTTTTCTTTTCAAAGTGATTATGAATGTTTTGCATGGAAAGAAAACAATTAGAAAATTTCATCTAACTATCGATTGCTTGTACTAACGATGGAACTTATTGAGGTGCTACAAGTTTTTCCAATTGGGAAGATTATGGTTGGATTGTACATAGCAAGAAGTGTAGTAACCTAAGATGGTTTGAGTACAAGTTGCTTTTAAATGAAATTATGAATTCTCTAAGTGAGAAGCAAAGCCTTTTATTATGTTGTTGAGTCTTAATTTTCTCGAAGAAGTAAAGTTGTATTAGGCTGAAACTTTTTGCTACGTCTATCCGAAAAAAGTGAACTTGAACATCTTTAAATTTCAGCTCAAGACAAAGAAATTTTCCAAAATTTCCTTCCTAATCTTTAAAGTTTCATATTTCGTGGCTTAATGAAAAAAGCTTCATATGATCGAAGTCTTCATAGTATGGTCAAGTAAAGCCAGACTATCTATTTTGTAAAACATCTTAACTTGTTCTCTCCTCTTTTTATCAATCTGGAAAAAAAAATTTTGTAATAAGACGTTTATCTCATTCTTCTTATATGTATATACAAGTATCAAACAAAAAGTAGATAAGAAAATCTAGAAGGATCCTATTCTCATTTATATGCTGCTCCAGTGGCTGTGGTATGCCTATAGTGATGCAAAGAATAAAAGAATGAAAATGTTATATAAGGAAGACAATATACTTTGTCATAGTCTAACGATAAACAATAAGTGCAATGAATTGAATCTCACAATTATTTCAGGAACAAGCGTCTGGTCTTAGAGATTTCTAATTCTATCACCACTTATTCTATCTCATGAAAGAAAAGCTTGATGATCGATTATGCCATGTATCTGAGTTAATACATATAAGTATTTCATATAATCAAGAGAAGAAAACCATTCTGACCTACAACAGATCTACCAATGAAATAGACAGCTACAAAAATTCTGATCATACATGTAGTATTTGAAACCTCAATTCAAATAGAGTAGAAGTCTTTAATAACTAAAAAGATTCAGTTTCAAGCACAAAAATGCTTCATTGTTGAGGTAATACAAGAGAATGATCCAGAGAGTACTTCAGCAATTGATCGTGCTACGAAGTCTTGAGATACATGTTTATACTGATTTAGAGTGCTACCCGACCATTGAACGATTAATACTTGAATTTGTAGTACTCAACAACTGAATGCTTGAAACTGATTAAATCAAGTTTGCTTTACTATACAAGTATTAATAAAACATGAAAAGTTACAAGATTATAAAAAAAAAAAACTATTTCTTCTTAGCTTCCTATCTTTTTAAGCTGAAATTTACAAATAATCAAGTTCATTTTTTAGTATGCATATAATAAAAATATCAGTCTAATACAACTTTACTTCTTCCAGAAAATTAAGATTCAAAAGCAAAATTAAAAGCTTCGCTTCCCACTTAGAGAATTCATAATTTCGGTTATAAACAATTTGAATCCAAACCATATCTTAGGTTATTTCACTTCTCGCTATGTTCAATTGAACCATGGTCTTACCAATTGAAAAATATTTTTCGTTTATCAAATCATATAAAGTATTTTAATCAATAATGATCATTTAGTTCATACTGTTCGGTCACTTTGAACTATAGTCATTATTGATTATGTTGCACACAAACATAATGGAATTTCCGCTTATAGATCCTGCTCTTTTAGCCTAGAGAACATTTCTAAATAAAGATAATTTCATTTGAAAGCAATCACATTTATATAAGTATAAACACGTAGAGGAAAGAAACGGTTTTATTTTCTTTCATTACCGATAACTATCGCCTGACTAATAATTTCCAAAAATTTGATTGAATTCAGTAATGATAACGTTTAACTGAGATTTTTCTATTATTTAATTTTATTTAACAATAATTATCTACATGCAACAGAAATGTATATAAATTCTAATGTGATATTAATAGGCGTCAACTACGACGAAATAAAAAAAGGCAACGTCATAAAAAAGGGCCATTGAGTACGAAGACACTTGCTATCTTCTATTTATTACTTTCATATTCACAGCCATAAGTCGAAATCTTCAATCAACACAATAAATTAAGGATATTTTTAGCTTGCTTTTTTTTTTTTATACTTATTACCTAATTATACACATATTTTGTATTTAATAGGTTTCTGTAACTAATGTAAGTTATCAATCTATGTCGAAACTTTCGTAAAAATAGCTACGAATATTACATTAGAGAAAAAAACTTTATCACAGTTATTCTTGACTCATCTATATTTCATAGATAAAATAGCAATTGTGAAAGCATGTACATACATGGAAAAAACACAATTACATGATATACGAAACAAGTTGAGCGATACTGAGAAACTCAAAAAAAAAGAAAAATATATATATATGTATATAAATTTCCAGTAGGAGAAAAAAAAATATCAGCTTGAAAATAAAACAAACAACAATAAACAATGAAAACAAACAAGAAAAAAAATCTGGCTACGTAGAGGGAGTTGTTATTTGTTATGGCTATAGTTAGAAGGCAAAATTAAGATGATAAATTAACTGCTTAGCAGTTATTAAAGAGCATTGGCATGAATATACACACAGATACACATAGAAAACAATAAAACTCGACGACGAAGATGATAAATGAGTGTTACAATCACCGGTAAAATACCATGAGATAACCGAAAAAGTACTTGAATGGGAAAATAGATTATTTGTTTTTTTTTACGTATTCATCGCCATGATTTGTAACATCAATATGATGAAAATTTCTGCGTCATATGGAGTAACGATTACATTGTATTAAGTGAAGCATCTATAGTCTTTGCATGTGACATAGACACTAAATGCTCATATCGTTCAATCGAAGGCCAAAATTCACCTAATGAAAAAGAATTTCTTTTTTATTCTAAATACAGATAAATACAAGAAAAAAACGAAACATACGTTGTACTTCAATAACTTGTTTTAAACTACGTATTGCATATGGATTAGGTTGAGCTTCAAGAATTTCTTCACTAAACATTGGAATCTAAATAAACAACAACAAAAAAACAAAATCAAAACTTTTAAAGAAAATATTCAAAACTTACTGGTCGATCAAGTAATGCTTCAACACATAACTTTCCGCATTCAGCTAATGCATTTAATTCATAACCACCTTCTAAAACCAGAACAACTTTTCCATCAGCTAAACTCATTAATTTTTTTGTCATATAAGCAAAACCTAAATGAATAAAATTAAATATTTTATATGACTCGAAAAAAAGAAAAAAAATCTCTTGTTTTTTTCCTTACATGTCGGTGTCAATTCATAACCCCCAAGTGGATGAGGATGTCCTATACATGCATCAAAACCACATGAAACAAGTATGATTTGAGGTTGAAATTGTTCTAATATTGGCATAACAACACTTCTAAAAGAAAAAAAAAATTATTTTTTTTAAATATTTTTCAAATAAATATTATTTCTCACCGAAATGCTGCTAAGTATTCAACATCAGTCATAGCCAATGGTGGTTCCGCTGAAAAAGCAATATTCACATTTTTACCAAGACCATCATCACAACCGCACTAAAGTCAAAGATTAAATTTCAATTTATCATTTCTTCAACAAAAACAAAAACAATTTCAACAAACTTCATCTATTCGTCCACCACCGGGAAAATATGTTCCATGATCATAACGATGCAATGATATATACAGAATATTAGGATCATCATATGTCAATTCTTGTGTACCATTTCCATGATGTATATCCCAATCAACAATAGCAATACGATCAAGATTTCGATATTTTTTCAAATATTTTGCTGTTATAGCTACTGTATTAAAATAACAAAAGCCTAATGGCTTTTGTGTTGCATGATGGCCTGGAGGTCGTACTAGTGCAAAACCGTTTTTTAATTTTCCATCAATAACATATTTTGTTAATTCAATTGTGTTACCAATAGCTAAACGACATGCACGTGCTGTATATTCATCATTCCATATTGTATCTGTATCATCATGTATGCCGAAACCACCACATGGTAATTGTACTAAACAACTAAGTCGTTCAGCTAATATAGCTGGTGATTGTTGACTACGTTGTCGTTGATCACAACCAAATAAATAAACATGACCAGGACTAAAAGAATATAAATATTTATGCCTATCATCTGACCTTACATGTTTATGTAGTTTTAGTATAGACTTGATTCCCAGCTGTGCTGACATATTTTCTCTCAGTTTACTAGTTGTCTTCAGAAAATATAATTAGAAATAGATTCCAGCAACAAATATAGAACATTTGATGGGTACTTTGCTTTTTTAAAGCTATAAATAATATGTCTATAATTAACTCACTAGATATTTGACAACAATAGAGTCCGTCGAGTTCAAAATTTTCGGACCCGAACCTGGTCGAGCTGTACTTTGATATTCTCAATGAAATTTCCTAATCGGAATTAGATAGTCGCCCCAAAGATACAAGATATCTTTTTCCGACTTTTTCTATTCGGTAACTAGCACATTCTACACATTTCTCAGACGGTGACGGCCCATCAAGCCGGAAATTTTCAAACTCGGATCTGACTCGGCGGGCTGTAGACACCATGGTTCAAACATTGTCTTTTTAAGTAAAAGTTAAAGTTCATTAAACACTCAATTAAAAAGGCTTGTAAGCTGCCTTTCAAAATTGAATTTTTACATGTGATTGTAAAAGAATGAAATGCTCTTATCAAGAAATTTGAATTTTTCTTTTCAATGTACATGACTAACTATGACCGAAAAAATATGTTTGTCATGTCAAATATTAAAAATTATATAACAAACGCTGTTTATCAATTCTATAAACTAACACATATTTAAAAATATGTCATCAGTTATAAGAATTTTATGAAAAACATAGAAGTCATTTTCCTTTCATGAAGTTTTTTTTTAATAATATTAATAGATGAACTAAGAATTAAATTGGTAAACATTTGCGATGATGATAAATTTTTCTTTTTTCTAAATGATAATGCATGTCTAAATAATACTATAAGCTGATTATCATGCAAGAATTTAATCCATTCTAGAAGCGAAAACGCAACACTTCAGGATTTGGATTTGCTCTATTATGCTATACAATTTAAATAAAAGCTTATAGATGAATTTTCACTCAAATTGATTGTTTATATATATTTTTTATTTTTGCTTAGTGTTCTTGTTTCTTACTCGTGGCAATCAGTTAACATATCAATTGTTGCACAATAACCACGAATGATTTCACAATCATCAAGTAAATTTGATTCTTTTAATCGTTTATATATGACAATTAAACGACTAGGATTTTCAAGATGAAGATCCATACGTTTACAATGACATTCATGTTTTAATGTGTCATCATCATAAGCAAGTCCTAGATGGAAAATAAAAGTAGACATGAAAAACCAAACTTAATATGAAAAATTCTACCAGTTGTAAAACGCATTCGTATTGTACCGGAAAGACTTTTTTGTACTTTTTTTTCTTTTGATGATGCCAACATTGATAGAGATGATAATGATCTGGAATGGAATGTTAAACGATCGATTGATAACTATGAAATATAAAATAAAATAAAATAACATAAATCAAATATTATTAATTTCTTACATTTGGATTTCGAATAGAAAAATCATTGGATTCAAAATTAAATAAATGTGGTTGACTACTATGCATTGAACTGTGACTATTATGAGGGCTTTGAATTTTTGCTTCTTGTAATTCTTTAGCTAATAATTCTTCGCTTTCTTCTACAACAATAAAATGTTTTGGATCAAGAATATTTGCGCGATGATGATTTTCATGTGATGTTGTTGTTAAAGAATTTTGTTCGGCATTTTCACCTAGATTACCTGAAAATTGAATTTTTTTTTTGTAAGAAAGAAACCGCTTTTTTTATTCATATGCTACCTGTTGAATAACAACCATAAACTGCACGTGGAAAACCAAGCCATAGTTGTTTTGGAGTAGGTAATTGAGCCGATTGAGAAGTAAATGGTATTAATGGCATTGTTGGAACTAAAGAAAATATATTTCTAAGTTAGATAATATAATTGTTCAAAATGGGAAAATTTTCTTTTTTTGTCTTATTAAAGAAATCATACCAGTAGGCTGTTGTTTTTGAGCTAAATTCGTTGAACGGTTTGGATGACGTCTATCTGACATAGGAGTAACTTGCTTATGTTGAGAAAGAAGACGTTGACGTAAATCTGATCTGATTTTAAAATTTCCTGATTCAAGACGAGGATTAGCAAGTACTGGTTCGGATTGAAATCGTCGAAGTATGTCATTTGAATCTTGATTTCTATTAAGAAAGTTCGAATAACGAATGTCTTTTTCTTTTTTTTTTCAAGTATTAAGATTTACCCTAGTTTGCCTTCTTTTTGTAATTTACGACATATAAAACTTTTTAAATGGGTTTTTACTTCAGCAGATGCATTAGCACCTAGAGTAGTCGTATTATGAACACACTTAAAGATAGAAAAAAAAACAGACGTGTGCTTACTTTGATTTTTTTTGTCTTTAGCTTGAACACGTAATTTTTCTTCTTCAAGACGTGTTTGTTCCATGGTTGATGTTGTAAGACTTGTAGTAGCTGTTGCTGTTATTACTGCTGCTGTTACTGATTCTTGGCTATCAGGATCAATCAAATGCGAATAAGGAAGCTAAAAAAGTGAAGAAAAAAAAATTAATATATGTATATTTATTATTTATTTGCTTTGCAACTATGTAATGCCCGTAACAATCTTGAAAATATAATCTTTATTCGATTTTTTGGTACTCTAAACGTGTATTGGACTAGGTTTGTTGCGACTTTTAGACACAAAAATAGCCTATGTATGTCCGCATCAAGGACGTAAAAAAGGTAATAAACAAAATACTACGCCTTATTCATATTTTCGTTTCTTTTGTAATAAATACTTACAAATACTGTGGAGAAAAAAGTTGAACTTCCGTCTTTTGTATTATTGTTATTACTATTGCCAGAGCCAAATGAATTATCACCCGGCAAAGCTGATACGCGACAAAAATCCACCATGAAGAAATGTTATGTACGAAATATAACTTTCTAGAATAAAAAAAACCAATAACAAATAAACACAAAGGAAAAAAACGAAGAGAAACGAAAAATGATATACTCTTTTTTTTTTTTTCATACTACTTTACATATGCTACTCTCATTTAGTTTTACTTTATCTCTTTGTATAGAGTGTCTGTCAGTCAGCTTTGGTCGAATATTTTTTTTTCTTTTCTTCTTCGTGTCTTATTTTCTTTCTTCGTATGAGATGAATAAAAAAGCAAAATCGAGTAACGAGAAAAAGGAAAAAGAGAAAGAAAAAGAAACTAAGCTCAGAACACGACACAAACAAGCTATTTACGATTTATATAGGAAAAATAGTGGTAAAGGTCATCATATTTTAATAATTAGTAGAAAATAAAAAGGCATTTATATCCATCTGACAAGTGATAATAGAGACAGATCCTTTATTTTGAAATAAAACTTCCTTTTTTTATGACCTACTTATTCTGTAAACATACATGTTAATTAGTTTCGTTGTTTTTTAGTACATAGAAAAAGAAAAAAAACTGTTGCGACTACCTAATCGCATCCTTTCACAATAACTGCACTTGAAGGTCAAAAACGCCTAAATTTCAATGCATTGGTGAACTGGCTTAAAGACATGTAAACAATGTTTGATGTATAAGAGCAAGGTTTTTTTTTTTATAGGTACTATCGTTTTTTCTATTAGCATAAAGGAAAAAAAAACAAGCAACAACATAAAATACTCAAATATACCTTTTTTTATGAATGAATAGACGAAGGAGAAGAAAATTGAGAAGAGCAGAACAGAATAAAACTAAAAATAGTAATAGTCCCAAGAGAACATAAAATTCTGCGCTAAGCGAAAGCAAACAAATATGCCTAATAAGCAAAAGAAAAAAAAAAGGAAATGTACTTTTTTTTTATGTCTCAGTTATCAAAATCTTGCTAACAAATAATCACGACCCTTTTCTTTTTGCATAATGCTTCACCTGTCGTTCTTTTCTTTTTTTTTTTTTTATTTGACCATTGTATTGTACTTATTGTTGTTTTTTGTTTATTCATGGGCATCAATTACTATTTTTATCAAACGTCTTTACCATACAAACTAGCTTATTATATTTTCCTATTTGCTCTTAAATCGATACTTCCGTTTTCCTACTATTTTTATCCATCATGATAGTGATAGCTTTGACACTAAGGCAAAGATTTACGATGTACTTAACGTTCTGATTTGGTATTCTGGCCATTAAATAATATTATCATGTCAAAAAACTAATTGAATCTATATAAGAAAAAAAAATTCTTCTAAGTGAAAAAACTTGACAGTTGAAAAAAACTTTAATATTCATCAATAATCTTTATAAAAATAAAATGTTGTCATGACTGTTATTCTAGAAATACAAAGTAGAACAACAATAAAGAAACCTAACAATAAGCGCCAACAGCGCCTCAGTATGTCATTGTGAGATAGACAAACACCGAATCGATAGAGAAAAAAAGAGAAGAAAAAATATAAGGCTGCGAATAATTTTAGCTGATGCTTTATTTTTTATCATTTAGATTTTTGCACCTTCAAGTAGCAACTAAAACAACAACATTTTTTTGCCTCGCTATTTACGTCGTCGTATTAAGATCGCGTGACATTTTTTGCTCTAGAATTTCTATTGAATAGAGATGTTCGTTTTAAAACATAATGGAACTATAAAAAATATAGAAAAAAATGAACAAAAAAAAGTGGACCACATGTGAAAATGGTAAAAAAAATAAAATCATTTACTTGTCCTTCAATTGAAAATACTTGTTAACAGAAAGTTACTTTTTTTCAAGAATAAACATGATTGAATTTGAACTACATGAATTAGTAAATATTGAAGTATGTCAAATGGTGCATGTTATAAATAGATTTTTGATAAAAAGATAGGAAGGCAAGGTAAATCTATTCGTTTTTTTTCTTCAACTGATGATGAAAAACGAATATGACAAATAACAAAAAAGTCGGCTGGGTCATGTAGAGGGCGTAGAAGTCAGGCATCAAAAGCTAGCAAATTTTTTTATTGGCGTTCTTATTCAACAAATAAACGATTATGTTTATTTTTCTTTTTTTTCACTCAACACTTATATCGTATTATTGACAATATATTTTATGGTTGATTGTATGTTGAAGGATTGTTATTTGATGTTGGTTACTACTAAATAAAGTTTATTTCAGTTATTTGTCGATATTTCTGCATTGTTAACGTACAAAATACAGACTATTCAGTCTTTTTTCATGATTAAATACTATAAATCAAAATTTATTTTCTTTAGATAACCATCTTTTCTTTGACATCAATTCTAATTTGCTCTTCTATTCCTAATGATTATGATCAAAACCGCTTAAAAAACCAAGAATACAACAAATATGTCATTGTTGATTGATACATACAACAATTGTTAGTGAAACAGAAGAAAAATATTACGGCACGCAGACAAGCACAACGCCTCCACAAACAATTAAAGCGAAGATAATAAATGGCAGATATTCTCATTCATTCAACAGTACCATCTCTCTTTACCCATACTGAATCTGCATCAAATATTTTTGCTGATACCCCAACAGAAAACTCTCATACTGACAATAAATACAATAATCATATTACGCGATTACGTAATGTATTCACAGAACATTCATTAATATCAAATAATTTAAATTCGAACAGCGATCCATCGAATTCATCGTTAAAAGTTGACGATTATACAACACGTTTTAGTAGGACAAAAGAAATGTTTAGAAGATTAGAAGCAAAATCAATAAGTAATAATCCACCATTATTTACGACAAAACCAATGACTAATAATCAACAAGAACGTATTCGTGATATGTCTATACATTTTATTGGTACATCATCGAATTCAATTGCGAATTATAATGACGATGTTCCTTATGCAGTTATTAATCGAAAATATTCAAATTCAGAACAACATAATGATTTTCTTGCTGATGCTATTGAACAATATAAAAAACAACATCAACAACGGGATGAGAATGATCGAACCAGTCTTTCATCAACATCACCAAGTAAACAAATGAAAACTCGTGGTGTTCCATTACTTGTACCATCAAGTGTGCTTAAACGTATGGATCACCTTAATACAATTTTTATTAAACCAACAAAAATTGAACGATCATTACCAAAATTAATCTTTCAAGATGATGAAATACAAGAAGAATCGAAATCAATTGAAAATACAATAGTTAATGGTAAATAAATATTTTTAAAGCCTACAGTTTCTTTTTATCTGTTGATATAAGACCTTATAAATATGAAAGAAATTAATCTCATTGAAATAATTAAGCAGTTCATACTTGGGGGCGTCAATAAGTTTTCTCTCAAAACATAGAATATGTTATTACACATATATCGAAGAGAAGAATAACATACTTCATAACGCCTACAATTCGTCTTATCATCATAGGACATGACAAACATTTCTACGTGTCATCATATCATGTCCAACGAATCGCAACAATAGCAGATGACATTATTCTTGATTATCTGAATACTTTTGTTAGATGTGTAGTAGATGAAGGAAAATGGCTTTAGATTTCTTGTTAAGGAATTGAATAATAATCATGCTTTATTATATTTAGAATCGGATTATGTACAAGATGACGATGATAGGGAATCATCACCACTTTTTTATGAAAAACCAGGCATGTCCGAACTCGATGATGATAATCAGGACTCTTCAAATGGTACTAGACGAGTGAAATTTAGTAGTGCACCAATTCGAGTAAGATCAAATCATTTCTTTTTTAGAAAAAAAATGAAATCGCTGATTATTTAGGTTTATCGAACATATTCAGCAAATGAATATGATCGACGAAATGATGATATTAATCCATTTTTAGCAACAGCGGAATATGAATTAGAAAAACGAATTGAAAAAATGGATGTTTTTCCTGTTGAAATAGAAAAAGGTACATTGAAAAATATAACTATTCCTTTTAATGATGATCTTTTTTTTAGGCCCTGATGGTCTTGGCATAAGGTATGAAATTTTGTGATTGGTGGAACTCGTTGATTGTTTTCTTTTTTAGTGTATTGGGCATGGGTGTAGGTGCTGACACTGGCTTAGAGAAATTAGGTATTTTTGTAAAATCCCTTAATCCTCAAGGTGTAGTGGCTAAAGATGGAAGGTAATTTTTTTTCTGTCTTTATATTCAATTTTGATTTTTGTTTTTCGAATAGAATTCAAGTCGGTGATCAAATCATCGAAGTAAATGATCATTCACTTGTTGGTGTTACACATGCATATGCTAAAAATGTTCTTAAATCAGCATCTGGTTTAGTAGAGTATGATTTAGTCTTTTTATTCTACATTTTTAAATATAAAGTTTAGATTTTTAATTGGTCGAGAAAAAGATTTTGAAAATTCAGAAATTCCTGGTCTCATACAACGTTCATTACAATTAGATCAAGAACGTGAAGAAATGTCGCGAACATTGCAAAAATATCATGGAGAATATTATGAACAAAATCTTAGTGATCATGATACAATAGAAGACAATGAAGTAAGCGAATCATATGTTTGTTTCTTTAATTTTTTTTGCTTTGGTAACTTTTGTTTTACAGCAAATTGAACCGAAAGTTTCAAGTGAATTTGAAATTGAAATCCTTAAACAATGTTATGAATCATTAGAAGAAACATTAGAAAATACTGAAAAAGAAAAAGAACAGTATCAAGTAAATTAATTTTTATATCGCTAAAATTGTATCTTTTTTTTTTCTTGCATTTATTTAGCAACTTTATCAACAAATGCAAAATGATTTCAAACAAATCAAAGAAAAATATGTTAAAGCAAAAATCTTAATTAAAGAATTGCAAGATCGGTATGTAAAAAACAAAGTAATTTCTCTTGTAAAATTTAAATGATGATAATCCTTCTTAATTAAAAGAAACAAATAAAATATAGTACGTATTCAGGTGTTGGTCAAAACTAAAAGTATTGCTTTCTGTTCACTATGTGCACATGTGACAAATAATAGCTATTTTTTGTTTCATATTTTATATTTCTTTAACTATATTTGTGTCTCTTTGTTCATTAGAGAAACAGAATTACGTCAACAACAAACGGATTTAAATGAACAACAAGAAAAACGTATCAATGAACTGATAAAAAAGGTCTGTGATTATGAATAAACACATGAGAATTGTTTTACGCTATATAATTACATAGAGAATTTTAAAAAATGTCAAGGTATTGGATATGAATGAAAGTATTCATGTTTTTCCTTCAGTTTAGATAGTATGACTCAGGTAGAGCGATTCATGTATAAGCATAAAATTAGAAAAGAAAAAGAAAACATTGGTTACTCGAGTAAATATAGGTCATACCATGTTTGATAAACAATATTAACAAGAAAATCTCATCATATGATCAATTATTTATGATATGATTCTTTCCTTCATTAGATAGCTCCCATTGAGAGAGTAAAGAAAACATAATAAAGATTCGTGTCCATGAATGTTCTTCTTCGGTTACGATTGTTTTAATGAACTTCTCGACAAAATGCCGTGATCTTTATTGGATCATTTTCAAATCTGGCTTTTGAATGCAAACTTTCTAGTATTTCCTACTAATATTGAAAATTCTGGTTTTGCGTATAAGAAATCTTTGTTCTTATATTTTTGTAGAATTTAAACTCGAAAGTTGATTTCGAAAGTAATTTTAGAAGGATATGATATTTCGTTGAAAAATGAATAATAATGTTCACAACTCAAGAAGAAAGGTTTATGAGCAAAAGCCCTTTTTTGTTTTTCTTTAATTTCAATAGAACCTGTCTAATGAGATAAGACTTATCTTATGAATGATTTATTACTTATGGAGATTCCCTGGTGAGAGTCTAAGACTGATACCTTACAATCTATTGCTCTAGTGATTTTCACGTAAGACTGTTTTTTTTTGTTAGTCTACTTTTTCATATGTTCTTCTGCACAAAGAAATCTCAAAGAAAACCTATCTATATGTTAAAGACAAGAAAGCAATGCTTCATATGATATCCACGTATGAGAAAGCTACCCCAACTATAAGTCACTGTTTGAATTTATATTGAGACCATAAGAAGATCTTGATAAGACTAAAAAAAAATCTAAAAGGGTTCGCTCCAATGGCTGTCGACAAGCAAGTTTTAACCATTTTAGTGAGTTTTTCAACACCTTTTAGGTATTTACTGAAGAATCAACTAGCAAAATTTCGGTCTGAAACTCACTCTATAGATAGGTCTAATAACTCTTAAAATATTATGAACTTTCAGTCGAAAAGAACATTTCTTTGTCGAGATATTGAATTTCCAACTAATAGTCGCTTGCCATAGACATGTCAGAAAAGACGAGTTTACTTGAATATTCAATATCTCGCGAAAGGAACAGTCTTTTTTGCTGAAACTTTCATAATATTCTACTATTCATTAGATTTATCAATGGGAAAAATTACAAATCTAAATTCCATTATTTGATTCTCCAGTAAATACATAAAACATGGACCAAGAATTTCATAAAACGGTCAATAATTATGAGCTCAAACTGTAAGTTATACAGTTTGAATAGATCTCTCAATTGTACGTAGAAGCGTCCACTCAATGTGGTGACATTGCATTTGAGATTCGCTATAAGAAACAAATATCTTACTCGACAATGCCTATGTTTTCGAAAAAAATATATTTATCAGTAAAAAAGTGGAAATAGAACATATAGAAGTAAGATGAAAAAAATAAGAATTTATCTATTTTTTTTTTAGGTTGAAGACCTTGAAAATACCATTGCTACTTTAATAGCGAAATCTGAAGATATTTCAGTACCCAAAGTGAATGAAAGTATTGTGTCAGAATCGTCTGATATACCGGAATGTATATTGAATCGAACACATACACGTTCTAGTCAACAATTGACTTCCACAGATCGACATTCTATTGCAACATCATCTGTTCGGTTTCCTTCAATATCATTAGACAAAATACCAACATGTGCGGAACAAACAGAAGAATCTTGTCAAATTGGTATATATATTCATCAGCAAAGTTTACGTCTAGATTCAATTGAAATTTTTCTCTTATTTTTAGTTTCTAATAACAATACATCAACTGATCAGATTGATACTGAGGTTGATCGAAATTCATTAATGAATCAAACTCATGTAACCAATACATACTCAAACAACTTATCATTGAAACATTTATCTACTCACTCACTTGGTGAAGTTTTGAATGATTGTGATATTATCTAGTAAATAATAATAATAATAATAATAAATAAAAGGATTATTTATTGATGATTTATATTTTTTTTAGTAATAAAACTTATTTGTCAAAAGTCCCATCATTAGAACAAACAAGTAAAATGATGATTGTCATATTTAAATTATATGTTCTTGTTTTTGTTCTTGGTTTTATAGGTAGTGATGGCTTTTCAAATGATGAGGTAAATTGATAGTTAATAGTAGATTTCTAATCATTTCTTTTAAAGCATGTTAAAATAAAAAATTGGACATCTGATCAATGTATTCAATGGTTAACAGCTCAAGGAATGACATCGTTAATTCCTATATTTCTCAATCGTAGCATTGATGGTGAAAAACTATTATTACTTGATAGTACAAAAATGAAGGTAAACAATCTTTTGATTAGAAGATTTTTGTTTTTATTGATATTATTCTAGGCAATGGGTATAAAATCAAGTAAAGATCGTGATCAATTAAAAGCAAAAATCAAAGAACTTAAGCATGCTGAATATAGTCGATTGCGTGAACGACTTAGCCAATCATTACCATTTCATCGATTAGCAAATAATGGAAGCCGATTACGTTCATCAAGTCTGACGAAATTGAAAGAACGAAGATTTTTTAGTAGTAGTAGTGGAAAATAAACTTTTTTTTGTTGCTAACAGTTTTGAGTATCCGTCCTTGTCTTTTATCTCGTTATTTTTGTGAACAGTAATATTATGACATTCCTAGTTTGACAAAGACTTTGTTTTGTGATGATATTTGCGTGCTTTTGTTTAGTAATATTTTTTCTTGATCTGATGTATTAGACGTATACGAGTGATTAATATTCTCATTTTTGAACTGAATAAAATAATTTGACAATGATAAATTTTTAAAAAATCTCAGTATATGATATATTTCAGCGTAGTTGCAGATGTTTAATTTTTAAAAGATGGTTGATGGACGACAATCAAATACACATTCAAGACGTACGAATTATTCGTACATTGAAGAACAAAATGAAGCACGAACAGAATTACTTAATTCAAAAGTAAATCAACTTAAACATTTGGCTGTGCAAATTGGTGAAGAAACTAAATTTCAAAATAAATATTTAAAGGTTAGAATTGATCATTCTTTTTTTCTTCTCAGTATAATAAACTTCTGAAAATCATACGATTTATAGTTCCTAGGAATATAAGCAAAACAAAAGAATATTAATCATTCATTCAGGTTATAATTTTTATTTGATTGCATTCAGCACAGACCATAATACAAAGAGTACGACTCCCACAATTAATAGAATAAGTTCACTGATAATATTTTCTATCTCGACAATATAAAAGTAGACAGAAAATTAGTACAACGATAATGCAAAAATCGTTTGTTTATTAGTTATAGTGTCAGATTAGCACATTATCCCGTTTGACCAATTGGTATGATGGAAAAACGTCGAAATAAAACTATAGAAAAGAAACATTTCGAAAGAAAAAAATGTTTTGAGAATAAGAAAGATCTTCAACAATGATAAAATTTTATTGATTACGTAAATAAGAGAACAGTATCATTAATAGTCTGATTGATTTGTGATAACACAGGATAATTCATCGAAGAGTTCATCAATAAGAATATTGCCGTGTACATAACATAAACATAAAGTATCAATTTATTGCTGTATTGCGTTTGTCGTAGTTGTTTTTAATCTAGTTACTAGACTACCTCTCATTTAAATTAGCATCTGATTAAATCTGTTTCCTTCTCCTTGTTGAAAACATTGGATTTCAGCTACATCTTATCATCATAATGTTCGATTTTTTTTGCGTGTCGGCATTTTACCTCTCTGTGTGTTTTCATCCATTCGATAAATTTTAAATTTGATCTTACTGTTGCTATCTGATTATGTAATGACCTGTTCATTTATTTTCATAATTAACTCGATTCATAATTGACTGTATAGCATAGAAAAAAAAGCAAATCGTTTTAATAATAACATGTAATATATTAGAGTTCCACATCAATATCTTAATTCTAGTGTACTATCCATTTCGAAATATAATGTATTCTACTGTTTTTTTAATAACTTTTGATACAAACCTCATAGAGAACTGCAGTTTTCACCATTCAAGAGAGAGGACCTGGATCATCAAACTATATCGAAATTTGATTGGTCAACAATTGCCTCACCAGACGGATTTTTGATAAAGATTTTCGAAAACAAAATTCTGAAACTATTTTCCTTTGAATTGAAACTTTTAATAGAATGGCTCGATAGAAAAATTCTTCTCTTTCGATCTACGTAAGATCGACATTTTTAGCTTGCCCTGTTCGAGAATTATAAGATTTTTCTTAAGACCACTGACTTCAGTCAATTTACCTATGACCAACTAAAATAGCAGCTAGGTTGGGATAATTCATCATGCTGAGTTGAACGGTAATATTTTTTTTTAGATTCGAACTAATGTGGCGTTGTTATCTCAATATTTGTGAAATGTCGGCTTCTTCATTCCATAGAGGTTGATTGTAGAATTCTATAAATATTGAGATAACAGTGTTAAATTAGTTTGAATCTAAAAATAAATATCACCATTAGAGTCAGAATGGTGAATTATCACTGACTAACTACTTTTTCGGATTGTCACAGGTTAATCGGCTGAAATCGGACGTCTTAGAAACAATTTTATGACTTTCCAATGAACAAGCTAGGTTTGCTGGTCTTACTTAGATCGAAAAAAGAAGAATGTTCTCTATTGAGCCGTCTTATTAAAAGACTAAGTTGAAAGGAAAATAGCTTTAGAATATCTTTTTTGAAAACCTACAACAAGAACTCACTTGATTGATCAATTGGTAACCAGTCAAATTTCAATATACTTCATTGGTCCTGGATCTTCTCTCTTGAATCGTGAAAACATAAGGTCTCTATGATGTTTCTATTAAAAATTATTCAAAAACCAGTGGAGCACATTGTATTCTGAAACAGATAGTAGTTGTTCAAACAGCAAAATCAATTTTTGTTTTTCATTTGTTTAGGAAATACATGATAACATGGATCATACGGACAGTTTAGTTGCTCAAGCACGTCGACGTGTTGTTTTATTGGCTCGATCGGGTAGTTGGAAAATATATTTATATCTATTACTTTTTGCTCTATTTGTTTTTCTTGTTATTTATTTTTTGATTAAACGATAGTTACATGAGACAAAGAAAGATGAATGCTTAAATTATATCGTTCTTTGCAATGATTGCAATAAAAATATATACATTATTTGTTTTTTTGTATAAATATTTTAACGTGACGGAAAAACATTTTTGTCAAATTCACCAAGAAAATTTCCTGCTGGATAATATATAGCTACAGCAAAATTCATTGATGTGCCTTGTGCTCGTGCAAATCCAACTTCTTGAGAATTTTTCCATACAACTTGAGTAAAATGGCCAGTTCCGGATTGACAGGATTGATGATTATTATAATCATATTTATTACATTCATTATACCATGCTTCAGTCATTTCTTTGCCTAAAAATGAATTTATTTTAAAAAAAATAAGACGAGACAGAAAAACAGTATGCACCTGTTATTGGCCATGATTGACTACGAAGATTTTCACCAACATGTACATTTTGATATTTTGTTTTGCTATGTAAAAGCGTTCCAGTTGAAGCTAAATGATTAGCTAAAATCAAATATGCAATAAATAATTTATGTGACAAGAATGCTAATTTATGATTTACCCCATTCTTGTGCTAGTTTTGATAAATCATTATTTAGTCGTAAAGGTTCAACACTATGTTTTCGTCTATATTCATTATGTACTTGCAATGCTTCTTGAACAAATTCATTATTATTTTGAGTTACTGTTGAACGTTTAGCAGCTGTTGATGACTGAGAACCTTTAGTTAGATTCGTCCATGATGAAAAACCGAATCGATTCATATCGGGTACATTATTATCACGTAAACGTAAATCTCTCATAAGCTATTACATAAGATTTAAGAATAAGAAAAGCTTATGATATCAAAGTAACTCACATTGACTGCATCATCGTCAACAACTTCGACAGTTTCTGTATGTGTTTTACCATCGGAACCTGTTACAGTTCTTGTTATTTTATAATGAGCACGACCATCGGTGATTGGACGTAACGATGAAGTATTATTGGCACTACTCATTGATGTTTCTTGTTGTATAAAAGAATTTGTATAAAACAATAATATTGTTCCGACAAAGAACCGTTGTCTTTTTTCTGCGTATTACTCTTTGACTGAATCCAACAGTTAATAAGCAAATCACTTTACAGATTCGCAGTTTTATATTATGGACGATGAATCAACTCAATAAAAAAATTGGAATGAATGTCGCATATCGCATTATAAGCATAATTACATAAAAACAAAATGTCAAGTACTTTTATCTCTTTATTTTGAATGTAATTTATGCGTGTCTAAATAAATTTATGATGTGTATAGAATAAACTTTTTAGGAACAAGAACCTATTGTTTGTGGACAAAGAGAACAAAACTTCTTTCATTATTCGAATGAAATAAAATAATCTTAATAATAAACATAATCACATCTATATGTAAAAAAAATATCATTATCATCGATTACCTATATTCACGAGTTCGAATGTTTTACGAATTGATATATAACGAAATTGTGGAAAGTTTTTATCCTCATGTAACTATCGTTTCCCATGTCATCGATAACAGTCAAATGGTGTCGTAATATTGCCATTATTACGATCGCATGATGACTCCCTTTATCACTCTGCTATGTTCGCTATAGTGCAATATTATGGCAACATAAATCCATATGACACACTATAATGTAACATTTTCTTATATTTTGATGTTGCAATGTGCTTTTGTCCGCAGTAAATTCCAGTTATATTGAAAGGTTTATTTTCAAATTAGTTCAATAAATATCTTGTACTTTAGAACTTCTATTTGATCATACAAGAAGTCACCAATAATCAATAAGAGTTCGCACAATCTTCATGCATCATTCAAAGAGAAACAAGATTCATACACTGAAATACATAATTTGTTTTATGTAAAAAAAATATACTTTGTAAAAAAATGTAATAATTTAGCCCGAACATAGACTAAGGATATAAATATGGATCTTCTCTTCACATAGACCTAAACTCACTTTCATAGAGTCATTTTTCACTGTGTGCAACTATCTTGTTGCAAAGAACATTACGTAATATAGCAATAAATAGCGGTATCATTCTGTTCAGTAACGTCGTTCTATACGGTTTTGTTGCTAGAGCGGGACTACTGAATAAAGCAAGACTACATGAACTATTTTGTGTTTCTAACCTGACCTTCGACTATCTGATAGTATGCATCCCGTCTATTGGTAAAAAATCATTTTTTTAAAATTAATTTATTATTTTTAATGAGATAATTCTCTACGACACTTATAATAAAGAATCCGTATACGGATTTGTATTATCTTGAGAAAGATCGTGCATTACTACGTCTTGAAAATTTATGCGTATTGACAAAATCGAAATAGATTTTACTTATGACTAATGTTAATGATCATGCATAATAGTCGTTTGGTGTCAATGTTATGTACATTTTTCGATGTTATCTGTGGTAGCAATATGATTGTTCGAATTGATGATATTACAAAACAACATAATAATTATTTGTATGCATCGATGAGTGTCCGATAGATATTCTTTTTAAGTTATTGCATGTCAAATTACAAAGAAATAATGATTCAATCGACATTTAAGTTTAATTTTGATTATTTCATTCAATAATACAAAATGATCAATAATGAAATCACTATTTGTGCATCGAAAACTAGAATTGTTTTTTAAATCCTACCGAATAAAATATTATTTTGTTCAAAAAACAGACTATGAAGAGACATTCTATTTGTTCATATGATGAATTTTCAAGTAATTATACTTTCTTTTTGAGCAAGAGAACTTTATTAAAGAAATAGAAAAATTATACTTCTTTATAATAGGCACAAATATAAATCAAGATAATGCAAGTTAAGCAAGTATGATATGTTCTCGAAATATCCTTACATTGGTTTTAGTTGTATTAACAGCCCATCGGGTATGACTGCTACTCTCACAGTTGTAAAAATTTCAATTCTATCATTCAGTATTATATTACAGATTCGTTTTGATCGACTACCAACTGTTTCACCTTGACTTTTATAAGTACCAGGCTGCTGTCGACATTGAAGAACAATCTTCGCCTGATGCCATTGACCATTGCTGACTTGATACGCATACATCTCACAGCAACAATCCAAACTCGAATACTTCATTGTCGGTGAAGTATAAACTTGATTTTTGCCAGGTATATGATCTGTACGAATACCAATTACTGTTCCATCATCACACGTATCACTACCAGATAAAAAAATTGACGATGAGCAATAATAGATTTAGCTGCTGATAGTTTTGTTCCATGATACGTAACAATTCATGTATTTCAAAGATTTTCACGATTTGCTTTAACTTCATCAACATATAGACTAAAACGAACCCACTCTCGAGGAATAACATAGGATTTACCAGTCGTTATATATACATCTTCATAATTCTCTGGATAACATTTGAGAACAATAATAACAATTAAAACGATAATTGAAATATTGTTGTGGTCAATTAACAGACCATACATATTCACGGCGAAGTTTTTGATATAAGCAAAATCTTGGTTTGCTCGATGTTCGTTCTCAGGTGAACCTTGATTCTGGAAATATACCATCACGACAACATGTTGATGGAGATGATATTTCTTCTTCAATTAGCTGAGATCGAGAGGCAAAGCTAGCAATAGACATATCTGTTGTGTCTCTACGAAAAGTAAGTGTGTAGTCGTGTGCATCAGTTGGCTGCTTGTATTTACGAGGCATTCGCGGAGTAGAGACTTCGGAATCTACTGGATACAAACTTTTCCCTATTTCAAATGAACGTATGTATATGGAAGTATCCATTCGAAGTGCTCGTTGATGTAATAAATCTTTTGTTCTTACTGGACGGAATGGAGTCTGACAATCATATGTATCGGCCTTAAGAAATGTTCTTCGTGAATACAACGAAGTGTGACGGTCACTTCAATGGGACTTTGCCAACAAATCAGCGCCACAGTTATTGCAAGAAAAAGGAAGCCATCTTCTACTCAGTTTTGGCGCAAAATTAATTTCATTGCAATACTTACATTCAATATTCATATCAAATTTCAGTAATCTAAAATAAGTCTCGGACTTTAAGTACGAAATTATATAATATTTAGAAAGTGCGTAATACTTTAAAATCTAGTAATACGTATGATTGAGTGTTTGATTGAGTGTAGGGGTTGAGTGTAGGGGTTGAAAGGACTCTACTCTCTAGACTTAGGTTTGTCATCCGAGCGGCCTAGGTTACTGTGACAAGGAGCATGTAGTTTTCCTCTTACAGTTTTACAGTGCGTTCAGGAACAGACAACCTGAATAATATACTGCTGTGATTCTGTTTGAATCTGTAATTAGGCTATTTATTTTTGAACATCAACGATTATGCTTTCATTCAAGAAGACGCTGGTCAGGGATGTTCCAGCATCTACAGAATCTCATTGCTAACTCGCAGTATTGAAAGATGTTTGTGAGCTATCTATGATCACTTTCTCTTGTTTTTGTATTAGCCAACTACCAACAAGATTCGAAAATTTATTGGATGCATAATGAGATTGAGAAAAGCGTATGAATGTACGATTTTTTAAATATAGTTAATGATCTTCATTGTGCACCGTGAGGCAAGAGAAATATATTTAGTTGAGTTTAAATTGCAGAAGAAAAAAAACTTCGTTAGGCAAAATGGAATGTATAACGTACTGTTTCTAGTTGGAAAAAGCCGAGAGTACTTCGTCGAAAAAAAATAAAATTTTTTTTTGACGATGCGAAGAAGTATTGTAACACTCATGTTTTCTGAATGTGCTGTCGCACTTTATGTTATGTTAGAAGTAAGAGAGAAGATTCCATTTGGGCTCCTGCAGAAAATATAGGACTGCTTTTATATATATTTTTTTCCAATTATTCTGCCATAAGCAAATATATGACGATAGAAAGAAAGAGAGAATAACAAGGAAAACAATTTTATTTTTTTAAATGAAGAACAAATCTTTTTTTAAAAAGTGTTATCAAGTGAACCTAGCATATTTTGTTTTCCGACTAAAACCATCTTTTACAAGTTTATTAATGTTTTCTAGTTGTATGTTTAGAATTATTCGATGATACTGATATAGAACAAATTAATTGTATAAAAATTTAGTTAGAAATTGACCATCGTTGAACTATGTCATTAAAATCTAAAACACATGGTAAGTTGAGAAGTTTAACGAGTACGCGATATATTTTCAATTCTTAATTTTCTTGCTTAGATTTGACTGACATAGTGGGGTCTAGACATCGGATGTACACTTGCAATACTGCTACTGATTGTGAGTTGGGGATATTTTATAAAATAACTGTATGATTATTGTACTCAAGTGCAGCTGCCCCCACTACGCTCATCGCCATTGGAGAATCCGCAATCTTGATCGTCAGTATGAGTAGTAAATCCTCAACCCAGAGGTAAGCCACCAAAAGTGTAATTCTTATCATATGCTGGCTGAATTTTTTTCTTTTTATTATCTCACCCCCTTTGATACGTCTACGAAGTTCTCATCGAATAATACACCTCAAGATTTCGTCTCAGCGTTTTGCACATTTCTTATCGTATTGCTACTAAAATTTCTGTTTTGACTTTTTAAAGTTTCTAGACTCATATTCAACTCATCCAACAAGAGTTCCTATACCTGATGACTCAGCTCCA